>CM044966.1:18086890-18094993 GCA_024516035.1 Bactericera cockerelli
GGTATGAGTGGACCCCGAACATCCAAGTACAGAGCAGAAAAAATCCTCCCCCGCTGGGAATCGAACCCAGGTCACCATGTGTGCAATGCCTAGCGCGCTAACTCACTCTACCACAGTGACTACTATTTTTATTATTATTATGTAATATGTAAGTTATTGGCGAACTACATCAAATATTGCAACACAACACGTGTCTGGAAGAACCACCTATGTGAAAATTTCGATTTTTTTTTATTTCAAAAATCGTCTTTTTTCGTCAAAACAGAACATTTGGGTGCTGCATTAATGGTATTACTAAAATTATCCTACTGAAAATTGCCCAAAAACACATAGGTGGTTCTTCTAGACAACTATTTATGTAGTGAACCAAGGGTCGTTAAAGCCTGTGACTTTCTCTTCCAACTAACCCGATTTATTTACATTAAATTTTTATGTGAATTTAATTTGTTATAACAAAGGGCGTTGTTATTGCCTTAGGTATTCTTTATTCTCATTAATTAAAAATGAATAAGAGACAAAATATCTCGGTGGATCCGATATTAAAAAAGTGGTGCAGACGCAGACAGCGTTGATGGCGCGTTGAATGCACCGGTTCTCGTACGATCACCGAAGTTAAGCAACTTCCTGCGAGGTGAAGACTTCGTGATGCTGGGATTCCGGACCAACCTAGGCTGGGTGAGGTTAATGTGGGTAACAGGTATGTGAGTGAAGGGTAAACCCCCTTCTCTCGAATGACAGATTCATTACCTTTTATTAATGATTAGTACCAACTCAGAGCATTTTCTACCACCCAAGCCTCTGAAATGAGGGTTAACTAGCGTCGATGGCGCGTTGAATGCACCGGTTCTCGTACGATCACCGAAGTTAAGCAACTTCCTGCGAGGTGAAGACTTCGTGATGCTGGGATTCCGGACCAACCTAGGCTGGGTGAGGTTAATGTGGGTAACAGGTATGTGAGTGAAGGGTAAACCCCCTTCTCTCGAATGACAGATTCATTACCTTTTATTAATGATTAGTACCAACTCAGAGCATTTTCTACCACCCAAGCCTCTGAAATGAGGGTTAACTAGCGTCGATGGCGCGTTGAATGCACCGGTTCTCGTACGATCACCGAAGTTAAGCAACTTCCTGCGAGGTGAAGACTTCGTGATGCTGGCATTCTCGACCAACCTAGGCTGGGTGAAGTTAATGTGGGTAGCAGGTTTGTTAAACTATTTTTCTGAAAATGGACGATAACACCACCCTCGTACAATGACCATGCAGTAGAGAGCGACGTTACAATAAAATTAAAATAAAAGAAGTGGTGGTAAGAAATGAGAAAAAATCCAGTGGATCCGATCCACAGATCTCGGATCCAGTCTAGCGCCGAATCCACATCCAGTCATCTTAGAAGCCAAATAAAAATGGCTTAGGATGGGTCCTCTGTATGCAAAAAAGAAATGGAAAAAAAAACAAATGATTTAATTATGATTATTATTATTGCATCGACACCAATGCTTGGTAGATTACTTAATATATAGTTATATTTTTATTTTTTTAAACAAGAACTGTGCTTCATTTGTACATCATTTCATTACAATGTTTAGGATAACAATAACATAATAAATATATAAGTACTTAAAATTAATAAAATAAAATAATATTAGTATGCACTTATACTATCACACTAAGGTACCTGGAGAGTGGAGAACCAGGCACCTTGTTTTGTGATAGTAGAGTTGCTTGGGATGTAATATTACCTATTCTGTTTAGAATATAGATTTCATATCTACATTAATTAAAAGTGATGTCAGATATAAATTTTGAAAGTTCACAAAAGGCGGCCAGACAAACACCAAGGACAAACGGGCCATAAAAATCTCTCCCAGCCAGGAAATGAACTGCGACCTCAGGGTTGCAGAACCATTAAGATCTCAATGGTCTACGTGGCTATCAGGTTTTGCCTGAAATACTGAAAAGAGGCGGGGAACTTTTCTGGCTAATCGTTCTATTCTGGTCATTTAATATTAGTATTATTTTATTTATTATTAAAATTATGACCTATACTGGATGGTTAAAAAAAATTCAGCAAGTTTTTTTTCGGAATCGCATCTACAGTCGTATTTATAAACACTATTCTATTGATACAGAACCTAGCATTGTAACCAACCTCAGTAGTTTAATCGATAAAGCGGCGGACTTGTAACCTGGAGGTTGGTGGTTCAAGACATATACAATATATACCTACAAAATTTAATCAAAATCGAGTGTACCGTTCATGAGATATAAGCGTTTAAGTAAAAAGTTAGCGAAGTTTATGAATTTAAAATGGGACCATCTACAGAATGTCTCCTATATGTTTAAAAAATTTCGTCGAAATTCGTTCAGTAGTTTTCAACCGACAGACAGACACAAAACAAAAGTTGCTGAGGAAATTGTGAAACGTACAGAAATATGAAAAAAATTGAAATCGGAGAAAAAAATATTTTTTTACAAATATTTATGTATACCTACTGTGTCAGATGTATAGGTAATCTTTCTAGAGGGGAGTTTCTGATACCCCCTGTATAGGTGTATTAATTTAGTAGGTAATCTTTTTAGAGGGGAGTTTAGGCAAGAATTTACTCACAAACGTTAATAGCCATCAGTAATAAAATTAACCACTTCGACTTTCATTCAATCTCAAAACTCAGAGCCGTTTGAAACCGCGCAAAAATAAGGAACGTCCAAACAGGTGAAGACTTGATGGATGACCATTCTAATCCTTATATAAGAGCCAGCGTCGATGGCATGTTGAATACACCGGTTCCCTTCAGAACACCGAAGTTAAGCGACATCCAGCGAGGTTAAGACTTGGATGGGTGACCATTCAAATTCTAATTCTCGTGACGCTGGCTTTTCCCGGCCCCACTCAGGCTGGGTGAGGTCAATGTGAGTAGCAGGTTTGTGAGTTTCCTGCGAATGGAGGGTAAAACCCCCGTCGTGATATGACCATGGCAGTTGAAAGCGACGTTAAACCCCACTTCAAAAAAAAAAAAAAAATCTTTATATATATTATGATGATGATGATGATGTTTTTTTTTTTAAGTTATCATATTTGTGATAACTCGCTTTACTAAATCTGCGCTGAAACCGGGACTTGAACCTTGAACCACCGACCTCCAGGTTACAAGTCCTCCGCCTTATCGATCAAGCTACTGAGGTCTTCTGGTGATGATACTGACCATTGAAATATGAAATAAATATGATTGTTTTTCTTTACCCGAATATCCTATTTGTCCAATAATTCCTCTACTGGTCGCTGATCACATTAAAACAGGTCCTAACTTTATTCAATGGCATTTTTCCAGTTCTCTTATATTCAGGGTTGTAAATTACTCTTTTTGTGGAAGTAAAAGTTTGTAAATTGCTCCAAACACAGGTGTTGATTCAAATTAGAAGCCTGTGAAAGGTTTTTTTTTGGGGGTTAACGTCGCTTTCAACTGCATAGTCCTGTCACACGACGGAGACGTTTCTATCCCAGTAGCTTAGTGGTAAAGGCGGCACTCTGTGAATCCAAAGACTCCAGAGGTCGTGGGTTCGAAACAAAGCTGGGACATGACATGTTCCTCCCAATTGGGATTTTTTCCACATAATAATATGTCTTGGCCTTACTGCTGGAATAATGGGACTTTAATAGTCCTAATCGGGCAGTATAAATATGGCGATATTATTATTATTATTTCTACCCTCTAAAAAAACCCCAAATTTCGGTCCGAACTTTTTTGCCCCGTAACCGATTTCTCATTACTTCGGGGGGTAAATACTGTGACTATTCGACTGTATTAGACGGTATCTCTCCCGGTAGCTCAATGGTTAAGGCGGCACTCTGTGAAACCAGAGATTTGAGACGTCGCGAGTTCGAAACCTAGCAAGAACATGACAAGTTATCCTTGCATTTGGGATTTTCAATACATAATAATGAGTCTTGGGCTTACTGCTGGAATAATGGGACATAATAGTATTAATCGGGTAGTACAAAATTGGGGGTTCTTATTATTATTATTACTTATTCTCTTTGTATACCTTTGCTGGAATTTACATGCATAAGAGAGGTGTCATTTGTCACGCGTGCTTCTAATCTCGCGTGCCAGCTACAGAATGTCAGAGGTATTAATAATAAAGTATAATAATAATAAATAGGTATTATGGTACTATTGATATCTAGATTTCTAGTCTGAGGTGCTCAGGGTTTTATACAGGATGTCCCATTTTAAACGAACCAACACGAGTATTCGGAAACTATAGCCGACCTCAGTATAGCTTGATCGATAAGGCGGCGGACTTGTAACCTGGAAGTCGTTGGTTCAAGTCCCGGTTTCAGCGTTGATTTAATGAGCAAGTTTGAATAGTTGTGATAACACGAAAGTGATTAACAAAAATATGATAACTTTTCAAAAAAAAAAAGAAAAATTAAACTCGGAAACTATTATTTCTACAGAATGGCTGTATGGCAATTCCCATGATAAGGAGAATAACCAATGCCAAAAAAAAAAAATTCTATAGAAAAGTAAGGAAAGTAAAAATTTCCTATTAATCCAAAAAGTAGGTGGAAAATCAGTTTTCCCATGGGTCTCATCAGTTCTCGTAGGATCACTGAAGTTAGGCAACGTCCAGCAATGTGAAGACTTACTGATGCAGAACCGATCTCAGTAGCTTGATCGATAGGGCGACGGACTTGTAACCTGGAGGTCGGTGGCGAGTTTGAGTAGTTGTGATATCACTAAAGTGATTAACACAAATATGATAACTTTTTTTTTAACTTACTGATGCAGGCATTCTGGCCCAACCGAGGCTGGGTGAAGTTAATGTGGGTAGCAGGTTTGTAACTTTCCTGCGAATGGAGGGTAACACGCTCTTCGTGAATTGACCATGTAAAAAACCAGAGCGAAACGACGTTTGTCTTCTTAAAAATTTTGATGTGATGTTACTGTGATCTATTGCAGCTGTAAATTTGTCTACTTGATTTTACCTTGTCTTTCATTCTATTATTTGATTTTGCTATTATCTTTACATTTATTTTTAACTACATTTTTTGACACTGTGATATATTTAATTTTATTGACATATTTTTTTACCTTTATTGTTGTGTTTATATATTATATTGACATTTGTAAATAGGACTAGCTCCGTTAATAAACACACGTTTAGCGGGCTTATTATTATTATTTAAAAAAATAAAAATAAATCCCATGACGTTAAGGAAAACTTGGCCTGAGTATTTTTTTCTGAAGAACCAATAGTTTCCGAGTAACTGCGCTGATTCATTCAAAATGGACACCCTGAATTATTATAGAGACTTTAGAGACCATTGCCCTAGTCTTCTGGCTCTGTGCCCAAATCCAGGCATAATCCAGACTAGAGAGAGAGAGAGAGAGAAAGAGAGAGGGACAAAGAGATGGTTTAGAGAGTAGAGAAGAGGGAGAGAGAGAGAAATGGAGAGAAAGATTACAGGGTAGAGAGTGGAGGGAGGGAGATAGAGAGAAAAGGAGAGAAATAGAGAGAGAGAAAAAAAGAGAGAGAGAGAGAAAGAAAGGGAGAGAGAGAAAGAAAGGGAGAGAGAGAGATAGAGAGAAATAGAGAGAGAAAGAGAGAGGGGGATTAGAGTGTAGAGAAGAGAGAGAGAGAGAGAAAGAGAGAGGGGGATTAGATTAGAGTGTAGAGAAGAGAGAGAGAGAGAGAAAGAGAGGGAGAGAGAAATAGAGAGAGACAGAGGAAAGGAGAAGAGAGAGAGGGGGATTAGAGTGTAGAGAAGAGAGAGAGGTAGAGGAGAGGAGAAGAGAGGGAGATAGAGAGGGAGAGAGAAAGAGAGAGGGGGATTAGAGTGTAGAAAAGAGAGAGAGGGAGAGAGAAAGAGAGAGTGGTATTAGATTGTAGAGAAGAGAGAGAGGGAGAGAGAAAGAGAGAGTGGTATTAGAGTGTAGAGAAGAGAGAGAGAGAGAGAGAGGGAGAGCAAGATAAAGATTACAGGGTAGAGAATGGGGTGAGTGAGGGACAGAGAGGGAGAGAAAGAGATGGATTAGAGAGTAGAGAAGAAAGAGAGGGAGAGAGAGTACGCATCCGTTGGTTCGTATCCCAGTCACTGCATGAATTTTTCCTCATAAATTTGAGTTTGTGACCATATAATAATAAGACTCTGAGGGTTAAGTGGTAGAAAACGCTTTGATCCTTAACCTCAAATAAGTGCAGATTCCAGGCACACAGGAGAGAAGTTTCTCGGTGTATGAAAATACTGAGTTTGTTGTCGTTCTCTCAGTGACAGGTGACCAACCTAGGGTTGGGTGGAAGAGATTGCCACGGGCAATAACCCCGCCCTTTAGGTAGAACATTTTAGCTTTATTCTTATTTTTGTTCTTCTTTCTTTGTTCTTCTTTTTGTTCTTCTTTTTTATTATAAATTCATTGTATTTTACTGTATATATTTTACTTTGTCTTACCTAATAAAGCATACTAAAAAGCTAGCAACCCATTTTGTACCCATGTATCTTTCCTCGTATACAGGGTGGCCCATGTATGTCGTGGGCATTTTTGTGTGTTTTTATTTCAACAGAACGGACCAGGGTCTCAAATCTGTGCGAAAAACAGTGATCTGGGCATAACTTTTGAAGAAAGCAGAATGTCCCTCTGGAATTAGTCTGTCCCGGTAGCTCAGTGGTAAAGGCGGCACTCTGTGAATCCAGAGGTCGTGCGTTCGAAACCCAGCCGGGACATGACAAGTTATCCTCCCATTTGGGATTATTACCATATAATAATATGTCTTGGGCTTACTGCTGGAATAATGGGACTTTAATAGTCCTTATCGGTCAGTATAAATAAGGTGTTATTATTATTATAATAATAATAATAATGCAATGGTCCTAGTCCCCAGGACAACTTATCGGAGTCACCGGTGCGTTCATTGTGACAAATGCCCCCGGGGGCATGGGGGCTGTGGAACCAATGAGGTGTGCAATATGCTAGGTGGTAGGTGGTCAATGTGGACTTTCACTTTCCAGAATCCAGCCTGGAGAACAGTACACTTGAATTTTTTCTAACTTTTAAATAAATTCTTTTAAACATTCTAAATCGACTGTTCAATTTTGAAGGAAATATCACAAACAACAATATCTGACAGTTCAAAAATAATTCATTACCATAATTACGAAGCATAGAAAGAAAGAAGAAAACCAACTAAATAGAAGAAAGCTAAAGAAGAATATAAGTATTGACAAAAAAAAAATGTACGGTAGTATTGATGATTATGCTGTGTTATAGCAACCTGACAAAAGTTAGGCAGCATCGTTCGTATTTTAAATGTCTCTTTCTTTGTATAGGCGTTCTTCACACCTCGGCCGAGGTGTTTGATGAACTGTAATATATATTCCGAGGAATTTCTAATATTAGAAATTGCAACCCTATGAAAGGAAAATTATACTTTGGGCATCCCTTAAAGTCCGTGTCCTCCACAAGCTACCGAACAAGTGTTGTGTTCGTTTTTGTAAAAAAAATAATATTTTTTTTTTCTCCGATTTGAATTGTTTTTTTTTTTTTGTTTTTTTTCTTCATATTTCTGGGCGTTTCATAACCTCCTGTGCAACTTTGGTTTTGTATCCGTCTGTCGGTCCGTCGCTTCTGTCTGTTAAAAATATTCCTTGTTACGCGCAAATCTCAGAAACTACTCAACGGATTTTGATGAAATTTTCCTCACATATAAGGAGACGTTCTGTAGATGGTCCCATTTTAAATTAATTAAATTCGTACAAGCTGTTCTGGGTGAAAGAGACCATAAGAAAATCCAAAATTTTGTACAAAAAAGTCAAAAAATAAGAATCTAGAATGTAGGAAAAATAGAATTCTTTCATGTATTATAAAACAAATTTAAAGAAAATCCATTAAGCGGTACAAGTGATGAAGATACAAGTGATTAAGTAGAAAATCTCAAAACTGCCACGTGTATACAATGTGAAACAATTACGAGGAAGTATTCTGTCCATATTTGGCAGTGTTTTTTTTTCATTGTCTAATAAAATATGAGCATTAACCGTGCATTGGTAGTCAATTTACCGGTATTTTTTAGGGTCCCGCTCAGACTAACTTTTTTATTATT
>CM044966.1:18095093-18370093 GCA_024516035.1 Bactericera cockerelli
ATATTAGATCTCAATCAAAATTTATTAAAAAATATTATAAATGCACTATGTTAAACGCTAATACGCATATACATACAAAATTTCATCAAAATCAGGTGTACCGTTCACGAGATATAATAAGCGTATAAGTAAAAAGTTAGTGGTCAGGCGCATGCTCTATCACCAAGAACCGCTAGTGCGAAGTTGATGAAATTAAAATAGGACCATCTACAATAGGTCTCCTATATGTGTACAAAATTTCGTCGAAATCCATTCAGTAATTTCTGGGGTTTGTGCGATACAAGGAATTTATTTAACAAAGAGACAAACCGACACAAAACCAAAGTTGCTCAGGAGGATATAAAAAAGGATTGAAATCGGAACAGAAAAATATTTTTTTTTCCACAAAAACGAACACAATATACTTCCGATTTCCAATATTAGAAATTGCTCGGAAGTAATAAATAATAATAATGATTTATGATGGTAAAAAAGATGAGCATGTACACAGTAAAATAATTAACAGAAATAGTAATAATTATGAACTATGTACTAAAAATTAATAATAATAATAAATAATAGTTTTAGTGAGATAGACTGAAATGTCTCTTCATTATTAACTTAGAAGCAAAAAAAAATGTATCTACCTCGAAATAATAATAAAAAATTTATGATAGTAAAAAAGATAATCAAGAACACAGTAAAATAATTATCAACATTAATTATTAAGTACATAATAAGATAATTTTGGTTGACGCACAGACAGCGTCAAGTTGTAGGTTTGACGCATTCCAAGGGCTACTATCTTATTTCCTTAGGTATACGCCCTACTGAGATTTTACTACATTCTCTATTTTGTTCACACACAAAAAATTAAGAAGATCAATTTGTAAGTTGTAATTTATTTGCATTAATAATTGTACATAATTATAGGTAACATATATTTAATGCGACTAACCCACACTAAGGGGATACAGTCCTCTTGTTTTGTGGGCTAGTTTCATTTCTTAAAATAGTTTTTTTTAATCTCTAACTCATAATTGAATTGGCTGTTTCGATATTTGGTACTAAATCCAAAACATGATATTTGAAACTTTCCACTTCGTTTGGCAATTCGTCTTCGCCCGTGTTGGCGCCCCCTACAACTGGCGCCCGGGGCTAATGCCCCGCGTGCCCCCCCCCCTAGTTACGTCCCTGCGTATACGCTATAAGTAGGCACTTCATCCCTATCTTCCATATTCGTACTCTCAGTTGAATGCCCGAATTTCCGAGGCTAAAGTACTCGTAGATAATAGCAGAGAGCATTAAAAATAAGGAAAGTATAAAAATGTCCTGGAAGAACACTAAAAACTGCTTGATCTGTGCTCAGTCGTTTAGACGCGAGGTAAAATGTTTAGTTTGGAATAGTAATTGGAAAAATAAGAATTTCCCAGGGTTAATGGAAAAGCAATAAAAAAACACTGCCAATTATTGACACAATACTTCTTCATGATTGGTTCACATTGATGTATGCAGGTATACACGTGGCAATTTTGAGATTTTATACTAAATCACTTGTATCTTCAAAACTTCCTATATTTAACAGACCGACAAACAGACACAAAAACAAAGTTGCTCAAGAGGGTATGAAACGTCTAGAAATATGAAGAAAAAAAAATCGGAGCAAAAATATTCACTGCCAATTATGGACACAATACTTCAAAATTGAGAACAATATATAAACAAGAAAAAAAAAAAAAAAAAAAACAAAATAGATAACTAAAGGGCGGGGTTATTACCTCAGGCAATCTCTTCCACACAACCTTTATTAAATAATTATATCAGTATAAACAGAAAAGTTGTAGAAGTTGTACTAGATGTACATGAATAGCAGAACATACCTGGACAGCTGTTTCGGGTTTATTTGCTCTCATCAGGAGGTCTATCTATCTATATTCTATTATATTAAAGTGGTGTTTTTTCAACTTTTTAGTTATATACACTCATCAGGAGGTAATAGTTCTGATTATCCATGCCATCAACTAAACTCTCTAATTTAATTCAGTATATTTCTGATTTCGTTACGTCCTGTATATATTCTAGTTTCTCCCCAAATTTCTCTTCTAATGGTTCAAACTACATCATGATTATCATGAATGTGTTTGGGTGCGTAATGCTGTGTCATAAAAAAACTTATGAAGCGTTCTACAACCCACAACACACCGCATGATGTAGAATGTCAAATGTCTGTCTTGTTCAGGGAGATAATATATTATGACGGATCTTCATAATCTGCTATGTTTCCCTCTATACAGGGTGATTCTCAATATGATCCCATAAAATGTATCGAACTGAAACAAGCGCCTTTCGGATGGGTATCGAACTGAAACAAGCGCCTTTCGGATAGGTATCGAACTGAAACAAGCTCCTTTCGGATGGGTATCGAACTGGAACAAGCTCCTTTCGGATGGGTATCGGATTGAAACAAGCTCCTTTCGGATGGGTATCGGATTGAAACAAGCTCCTTTCGGATAGGTATCGAACTGAAACAAGCTCCTTTCGGATGGGTATCGGATTGAAACAAGCTCCTTTCGGATGGGTATCGAACTGAAACAAGCTCCTTTCGGATGGGTATCGGATTGAAACAAGCTCCTTTCGGATGGGTATGGAACTGAAACAAGCGCCTTTCGGATGGGTATCGAACTGAAACAAGCGCCTTTCGGATGGGTATCGAACTGGAACAAGCTCCTTTCGGATGGGTATCGGATTGAAACAAGCTCCTTCCGGATGGGTATCGAACTGAAACAAGCTCCTTTCGGATGGGTATGGAACTGAAACAAGCGCCTTTCGGATGGGTATCGAACTGAAACAAGCGCCTTTCGGATGGGTATCGAACTGAAACAAGCTCCTATCGGATGGGTATCGGATTGAAACACCCTGTATGCAAAGTGTTTAAAATTTTCATGTCGCTAGCATTAAATTTGAATAGTAAACAACGTTAACAGATGAGATACACAAAGAACCAGGGTATATTTTACACAATGGTATCTCTTCTTTTAATATGGGATAAACGAAAAAAAACTTTTATGAAAAAAAAAGATGAAAAATATGTGTGAGAATTTTTTTTTGAAAGAGGAGCAAAAAAATATTATTTTTTGGTAACAAAAACTAACACAATGTGCTTCTGACTTCTAGAAATTTCTCGGAAGTAATAACCGACCTGAGTAGGTGAGTGGCTTGATCGATAAGGCGGCGGACTTGTAATCTGGTGGTCGGTGGTTCAAGTCCCGGTTTTAGCGTAGATTTAGTAAAAAGTGAGAAAAAATCACGAAAGTGATTAACACAAATAATATGAAAACTTTTTCTTTTTATTATTATGTATTATAGACTGGTTGGAGTTCCACAAGAGAATCGCCAATTATCACACCGACCTCTATTTAGATATCTATTGTGACCAGTTGATTCTATTTGATTTAACGTCCTGATTTGAAGTAGTCAGGCCGGAAATGGCAGCCTCACGTGTTTGGAGGGAACAGAATTTTCTTCGAAAAGTCTGCCCCAACCGGAAGTCGAACTCGGGATCTCTGGACTACGGGCAGTAGTCTCAACCATTACGCCACAGAGGCTGGCGAAAAAAAAACTTGGTTTATCTTAATGTGATGGTGAATCACCATGGTGTAGAACAATACACCACCAATTTAATAATAATAACAAAATAATGAGTGCAGTATTTATATTCAGTGGAGTTCCGACGGTTATTTTAGTCGGAAATGAATTAATGAACAGTTATCTATGTCCGTCCTGTTTCTTAGCTATAGTGATGGGCCCAAATCCGCAAATTAATGAATGCTGCTGTGGTGGACACCGTTACTAGGTATCAGTATAAAGGGTTGGGTGGAAGAGATTGCCATAGGCAATAACCCCGCCCTTTAGGTAGGGCATTAGCTTTATTCTCTTTTTCTTAATTCAATCTCAATCTATTTTTTTTTTTTCTTCTTCTTTATAATTTCATTGTAGTGTTCTAGGTATAAATATTGTACTTTGTCCTTACTTAAAAAAAGTGAAATATAATAATAATAATAATAATAACAAAAAAGTGAGAAGTTGTACTAGATGTTCATGAATATCAGAACATACCTAAAGAGCTGTTTCGAGCTTATTTGCTCTCATCAGCAGCTAATGGTGCTGAATGTTCAATACATCAGCTAACCTCCCTATTTTAATCAGTGTAAACAAAAAAGTGAGAATTTGTATAGTATCTGATTTCCGTTATATGATTGTCTGTTAGCTGTTACCATGGTAATTGCTTGGACTGCATGGTTAAACCAATAAGAAGACCAAAGTATCGCTAGAGCACTATAAACAGAGAACGGACTAGCCAACCCTAACAAGCCAGGCTGGCTTGCAGTTTCCCAAGGGTTTAACGGTTTTATTTAATGGACGTTGAATGCAACGTCCAGCGAGATTTTAGGAATTTTATAGGTATTTTGTAATGGGGACTTTGATGGTTTATGCTAGCGTCGATGGCCCTAACCAGGCTGGGTGAGGTTAATGTGGGTAGCAAGTTTGTCAGTTTCCTGCGAATGGAGGGTAACACCCCCGTCGTGATATGACCATGCAGTTGAAAGCGACGTTAAACCGAATCTCACCCTGTGCATAAATTTTTCCTCATTAATTCGAGTTTGTGACCTGAGGGTTAAGTGCTAGAAATGAGAGCACTAACCTCGCCTGGTGGTTACCTTAACCACCTTGGTTACCTAAAGAGTATTATTATTATTATAAGAGTAAGTACTAAGTACAATTGTACAAACATATTTTGTGTACATAAACATGTTATTCAATTAGATACTCATACTACATGGTAAGGTATCGTCACTATATTGTAGTTAGCCGTGTCTAAACTCTGCTTTTCATATCTAAACATGGAACTCGTGATGTTGTGAACTTTCACCAACGAGGAAGTTAAAATAATCTTTCTGTTAATTTGGGTTTAACTTCGCTTTCAACTGCATAGTCAAATCACGACCGGGGGGTATTAACCTCCATTCACAGGAAACTCACAAACCTGCTACTCAAATTAACCTCACTCAACCTGAGTGGGGCCGAGAAAAGCAAGCATCACGCGGGTTCGAATTAGAATGGTCACCCATCCAAGTCCTAGCCTCGCTGGGCGTTGCTTAACTTCAGTGACAGAACGAGAACTCGAGTATTCAACGTGCCACCCACACTGACTAACTCCTCTTCGTTATTTTTACGAAGAGTCAAAGAGTAGTCACCGTGGCCGAGTGAGTTAGCGCGCTTGAGATTGCATGCACGGTGACCTGGGTTCGATCCCCGCCGGGGCAGTTTTTCTTCTGCTCTCAACTTGGGTGTTCGGGGTTCACTAATGCCTCGTGAGGAAAAATGAGTAGCTGTGAGCAGCGACCAGTGGCGATTTTTTTTAAATAATAATAATAATGCCGGGTGTACCGGTTCATTTATTAACGAGCGTCAGAGCTCTTTGTACAATATAACAATATTTATAACAAAAATCAATCGAGATATACAAAAAATAATTAACAATAATAAAATATTAGAATACCAAGGATACGGTAAAGTCCTATAATTCTGCGCTACCCACTAAAACTGTGATATAATATCACAAAAAACACATGTATTTTTTATTTTTACGAAGAATCTCTGTAAGGAGTTTTTTTTTTAAAATAAAAAAAAAACCACAGGAATGCAAATATTTATAATGTTCACTACACATACTTCTACATTGGGCTGTGTCCTTCAGCATAGCAAGAGCATAACTTATGTATGAACATAAATCATGGTTCGTCCTTAACTGAGTCTAGAACATTTATTCTGTTGAGTTCAGAACATTCTCTGGTTATAGTCTGTTCCAATTTACAATAGCAAAGAATCTAGATTCAACCAGTCTATTACACTCGACAAATGTCTTTTTAAATTTGAAAATAAATAGGAAAGACCTCTTGTTTAGACTCAATTGAAAAAAACCTCGATTTTCCCTTTTAGAGAGGTAAATTGGACCTGGATATTGTTCTCTTATATTATCCAGTTCTCTTGTGTATTCAGGTTCAACTCTCTTTGTAACATAAAATTTATTCATCATAGGGTGGCGTCATCGTGAACGATGGTAGCCGGACAATGGAGGAATCACTCAGCACTTCTACCACTGTCTTTACAAGGAGGCTAATAATTGACAAGGGCCTCCAGAACCAAGCCAATGCTGGTCTACTCCCTATTTATAGTCCCCCAGCCAGACTGCTGGTCTACTCCCTATTTATAGTCCCCCAGCCAGACTGCTTGTCTACTCCCTGTTTAATCTGTTTATAGCCCCCCCCCCCCCCCCCCCCCAAGAAATGTATTGCAAATAAAAATTACATTACATATTCAGGTTCAAGCGTAACAAGCAGTTTTTTTAATGGACAGACTATAAGTCAGTAACTAAAACTTATACCTGTATGTCATTATTCTGTCTAGTTTGGCTTCTAATTTTAATGTCCAAGTATCTGAGATACGTTCCTCTGATCGGAATGATAATGCTTCGAAGCAGGCCAAAAATAATTGGCTAAAGTTTCACTTTGACTACGTCTAGCTATAGTACCTAGTATTGTTATTGCTATTATATTACTCTATTATAGTATTGCTATTATATTACTCTTTATTACTAGTATTATTATTACTTTCATACTGCTTTTTATTAAGTATAGACAAAGTACAATATTTACAGAATAAAATGAATAGGTAGTATTAAAGAAAAAGAAAAAAAAATCGGAGCGGAACTATATATTTTTTATATACAAAACATAACACAATATACTGATTAAAATAGAGAGGTTAGTTGATGGCATGGTTATTCAGAACTATTACCTGATGATGAGAGCAAATAAGCTCGAAACAGCTGTCCAGGTATGTTCTGATATTGATGTACAATTGTACATCTAGTACAACTTCTCACTTTTCTGTTTATACTGATTATACTGAATACTTCCGATTTCTAATATTAGAAATTTCTCGGAAGTAATATAGATTGTACAAAGGAACAAAAAGAAAAAAAAGCTATAAAAAATCGGAGCAAAAAAAATATTATTTAACAAAAACGAACACAATACTTCCTGCTTCTAATATTAGAAATTTCTCGGAAGTTAATAATAAGATAGAACAAAGAAACAAAAAGAAAATTGAGCTATTATCTTACCTAAAGGGCGGAGTTATTGCCCGCGGCAATCTCTTCCACCCAACCCTTAAGTAATAAATACAGATGTCCTAACTAAAGGGCGGGGTTATTGCCTGCGGCAATCTCTTCCATCCAACCCTTAGTAGACACCGTGGTCGAGTGGTGTAGCGCACGAGGCTTGCAAGTAGGTGACCTGGGTTCGAATCCCGGCCGGGTGGAAATTTTTATTCTCTGTACTTTGGATGTCAGGGGTACACACACACTCATGCTTCGTGAGGAAAAATGAGTAGCTAGTTATGTTTTATTTATTTTATTTTTTTACGTAGAGTGGTCTTGACATAGTCATGTCAAGAATAAGAAGAAAAAAAAGGAAAGATGGTGTGGATAGTGAGCAGTGGAGGCATTACGAGCAAGCAAAGAGGTACTCAAATGAGGAAAATGATGTTATTAGGAGTTTCGTAGTGCTGAGCCAACCACTGAAGTTGTGACATAACTAACACATCTATATCTATAAAAGAGAGCTGTCTGTATGTGTATGTATGTATGTAGGTATGTATGTTCTTTATAAAAATCCACAGAGGAACCTGAAATTTTGCACATAGGTCCGTTTGGATCAGGGAATTCTTCTTAAATCTCCCTAGGATCAGGCTATACTGAGTAAGGACAAAAAATATTCACGTTTTTCAACCTAAATGACATTTTTTCTCGAAATTTGTCGCAACGACCTATCAACTCAAAGCGAGAAAGTTTTAGGTAAGAGTTTGAGCTTTCATTTGACATATCGATCGCGAAATTGTGTATGGTGTGATGTGTGTCCGTTGTGTGTATTTGATAGGCTGGCAAAGCGGCGGGTGTAACCCGCTGCTATATAATAGTCGCTTGGTACACTGTATTTCGTAAGAAGAAATCTCCGATGTTGCAAAACATTCTGACATTAGCACATGAGAAACAAAAATTAGGAATATTTGCCAACAGTGTTCCCCTCCTGCACATATTTTCTAGTACAGAGTTCAGTTAGGCGAAAAAAATACGTAGGTAATAATAAATAATAGGGGTTTCCTTTCCGAAAAAAAAACATGTCCGGCCCTACCCAGGCTGAGTGAGGTTAATGTGAGTAGCTGGTTGGATTTCCAGCGAATGGAGGGTAAAACTCCCGTCCTAATCCAGGACGTTAAATCACAATAGAATTGTTGGCGTTGGGAAGGGCATCCAGTCGTAAAAAATGTGCCAAAACCAACCAACCTCAACCATGAGATTGAACAACGTCAACCCTGCTTAAGCGGCATAAGACAGAGTAAAAGAAGAAGAATAAATACTTGGGGTACAATTATCAAATGTACTTTCAACAGAATGATAAATTACTAATCAGCTGATTAGAGCTGTGGATGTAAAAAGGCAATAAAAACACGGCTGGAAGTTAATTTTTTTTTATTAAAATAATATTTTCAATTGATTAGCGTGACACATTAAAAACAAACCCTTGGATTTTACTCCCAAAAAAATTCTAATATTAGAAATCACAAGTATTGTGTTCGTTTTAGAAAGAAAAAAAAATATTTATTTCTCCAACTTCAATATTTTTCTTATTTCTGGATTTTTCATAAACTCCTCAGCATTTTTTAATCTCCAAGGGCTAGATTATGAAACCAAGACACGTTGTCAGGTCAGAGTTTCAACCAATCATAGTGCACTATAATTGAGAAACAGTCTGGAGTAGGTATATTAACATTCATCATGTTTTATAATTTGGCCCCAAGACAGGAAGAGCAATGCACAGTATGGAAAAATAGTGACAAACCCTGTATCAAAGGTCATGAAGGTTGAAGGATGATTGACAAGATGAGATGCAAACTAGGTACATGGCATTATATTATACTAGGTATATATTAAAATAAGTATATTATATTAGGTATGTTATTTATGCAGACTTAATATGCAGCCAAAAAAATGGTGACCTTCAAGTAAAATGACACACAGTCTACAAGGTGTCTCATGAATAATGTACACATTATTGACATCCCTTTTTGTAACAAAAATAATATTTTAGCATTATTTGTTTTTAGTAAAATAGGGAACCAATGGTTGTAAGTAAG
Organism: Bactericera cockerelli; assembly: GCA_024516035.1. Classification (NCBI taxonomy): domain Eukaryota; kingdom Metazoa; phylum Arthropoda; class Insecta; order Hemiptera; family Triozidae; genus Bactericera; species Bactericera cockerelli. The sequence continues at coordinate 18,104,331 of CM044966.1, forward strand.
TAAGTACCTACATGTACTTGAACAGTTGGTTCATGTTTTTTTTTTTTTTTTTTTTTTTTTTTTTTTTTCTCCAAATAAGGTAGGTTGTATTTCATTGATAACATTGTAATATTATTCAAGTTATGGTATATTTTGTTTTTTTTTTCTTCTTCAGCAATTAAGTTATTCTAATACTAAAGAAACACAATCAAGAGCTATATGAATACCTACTTGGAAAACATCACTACCACTATGAGGAAAAGCAGAATGTTTTTTCTAGAAAGAATGAATCCTCGGAGACTTCAATCTCCAGCAAAATATCTTAATTAAGGCTAATATAGTAAAAAGAGGATTGACATCGCAGAAATCTCATTTAAAGACATACAAGATGGAGAAAAATTTAGAGAAAAGGTGAAATCTACCAATAATTTACATCCTCTCACGTTACCTACATCCCACCCCACTAGTAAATGGACACAGCAAAGAAAAGAAGACACTACTCTGCCAAAATGAAAATTTACTGGCAAAGAAGAAAACACAGTAAGTTGACCTAAAGAAATGTAAAAAAAAATCTAATACCTAAGTGCGCAGACTCAACAGAGGCCTATACCCTGGACCCTGGGGTAGAACCAGTACCAAGTAAAATAATCTAACCATGTTATTAAACATAAGTGGCCACAACAGAATCCTGAAAATTGTCTACATAAAGCTGTAGGTATCAGGATCTGAGGTCAAGGGTATTCTAGGGTCTAGGGTGTAGGGTCTAGACCAGGGTCCTCATTATGGCTACCTAGTAAGTAATAGATACCTAGTACTTACTATTAATCATCTATTTCGCTAGATTAGAGAAGAGCTAAGGAACCACCTACACTTGACAGGTACCTACTCTAAAACCTAATTGTATGAAAACATATCTTTGCACTTTTTGTTTTGTCAGATACTGACCTACGTATGTGCCTCTATGGTCTACAGACATCTGAATTATACAACTTGTCAGTCTTCTAGTTTGACTGATTGACTCACTGACCTATTTTATCTTTGAATAACTTATTTAGAACCTATTATGCTAATAGAAGTGGTAAAACCCTTCTTTCAGTATACAGCATTAAAGTAGATGTTTTCTAGGTACCTAGTTATTGCATATTAATTACTACTTTTTCTTAATTAGTGTCTGTTTGATCTGTCAAAACCAAGATACAACTCATCAGTTATGATTAAGCAACTCAGATCACCATGACAGTAAAATCTGACTTTAGGTTCTCTTTTAATAGTTTTTGCTCATTTCTGCTTAACAATAACTAAAATTCACTAAATAGCTCATATTTAATATCCTATCGAAGACCTAAGAAATGTTTGATAAGTGTTCTTTGAATCCAAATAGTTGTCCTTGCTGATTCAATTCATATCAGATAGTCATGATGAACCAGGTAGGATGCTAAGAGAATTTTTGAATCAGTATAAGTTGCAAGACTTGAGAAGAATTTCATGGTTATTAATTGAATATATTCAAGTATAAGCTACAAAGACTGGATACCTTGTATGAAAAAGTTCAGTTATTATATTTGTGTTAATCACTTTCATGATCTTACAACTACTCAAACTTGCTTAATAAATTTTTGCTGAATGCAGGACTTGAACCACCAACCTCCAGGTTACAAGTCCACTGCATTGACAACTTAACAATCAAGGTAAGCATGGTGAAAAATGTGGACATAATATGCAGTGGCGGCTCCTGACTTCAAGACTAGGTGAAGACAAATTATACCCAGAAGTATTGAAAAAATAAAATTATTAATTTATCAGATTTTAGTTCTTATGGTCTCATAAACACAGCCCATTGTAAGTTATGGCTGTTTCCCTGCAGAGCATGGTTTTCTCTCATACCAGTTTTGCATCATATAAGTTTTTATAGGTACTTTTTTTGGAGAACACTTGGTACTTAATAAATAAACAAGGCCAGCAGAACAATTTGTCAACACTTGAGCTGGTACACAGCCATTCATTTTTCATAAGCCATTCAGGCTTGAACTGTATGGCTGTGGGGCAGGCATTTGCTTTACTTTTTTAGTGGTGGTTATAGTAATTGGAGAAATTGGACATCCAGTAATCATAATATCTTTCTTATCCTCATTACTTCTTAATCTGAATGGGGTTACTTTTAATGTGTGAACCCCATGATTTTGTGGGAATCTCATTGTTTCTTTGAAATATTGTTATTAATTATTCATCTTAATAAAAAATATTTATTCATCTTAACACGTATGAGACGGGTCCTATTTTCTATAGTTTGTTTTGTACGCTGGGACGGCTTCAAATTAGGGTATGTGTTCCAAATATGAAAACAACAAAAAAAAATTGGGACGGGCGAGTACAAAAATATATAATAGCATTATCTGTGCCCACCGGTGGGTCACGTTACAAGGGAAATTGAAAAAAAAAACGTGACCCACCGGTGGGCACGCCGTCTCATACGTGTTAATAAAAAATATTAACTAAAAGTTGGTAAAAAGGAATTAAAATAAAAATATTAGGATTATACCTCAGTGGATAGGTAGGTACAACATTTTAAAGAGGGGTTAGAACTGGGAAGGAAAGAAAGTTAGTTGAAGACTAAAAATTACACTCCAAAACTGGAAGAAAATCCACCACCAGATAAATCTAAGAAAACATACTTACTACAAATATAAAATCAGCTTAAATTTGTGTTACCATTGATGTTTAAATGACTATTTATGAAAAACACAGATATTGCCTTGTAATTTTAAGTACTTCACTGGAAGCTGTGTGCTTAGCTACCTGCAACCTGCATAACTATAATGTTATTTCTGACACTGAAAGAAGTACATAGCTACTTCATATTCAACTTATTATGAAAAGCACAGGTCAGATCAGGTAGGAATAATGTTTCTATCCTGTATCAAATACTGGGAAATAACTTTATTAACTAGTTACACCAATTAAAAGTCACTTGATTACCGTTGAAAAGATTTGAAAATAATCTAATTTAAATTTTAAAAAGTGCGCAACAAGTTTTGTTTACATTCTAAAGATAAGAGATACAATGTTGCCAAGTTAATTTCATAGCTAAATTTCTACAAACTTCAAGAGCTATATTTTAAATTTAAAGAAATCCCTCAAATCATGTAAGACGTATTTATTTATTTTAAAAAATAATACTACACCGCCTGAACAGAATTTTCTCTTGAGAATTTCAATTCAACACGTCTAATTTCATGATTTTTTTAAAAGGGGTTCCATAGTCAGGATCTTAAACAGGACAACCATTGTCCCTATTTAAAATCTTCTTGGAACAACTAGATACCAGATTATCTTATTTGGCTCAATTTCGGTACCTACATTAAATAATTATTTCCAAGATTTGACTTCAATCGAGATGTCCTTTTTAAGAGTATAGTTGACAAGATACATAAATAGTTAAAATTAAATTTATTGGTATCGGTTATCGTTTAGGAACTATGTACAAAACTAGAACCCAAAAAATGAGAAATAATATCCAAAATTCCTGACACAAAATCCTGCTTTCCTAACGCCTACGTTATTATTATTATTATTTTTTTAATATTACAAGATTGTGCTAGATATGAAAGGCTAAATCATTGACTGGTTTCCTAGGTCTGGCATAATGCTACTGGCAACAATGTTAATATCAAAAACACATGACATCTCACATGGTATGTGGCTTCGTGACATTTCGTATGAGGTCGTGTAAATAATGTAAACTGAATACAACTGAAGACTGTCCTCAGTAGCATATTACATAGATATAGTTCTTGCCTAATATTTCATGATACCTACTTGGAAATACTCAACTCTGATTGGTTGATTCAAGGACAACTGAAGACAATTTCGAATTGTCTTCACATTTGGTGTTCTCCTTGGAAAGTAACATGAAATGTTAAGCAGCATTGATCTATTTTACACAAAGCTTACTCTTTTTTTTTTTTTTTTTTTTCTTTGAGTTGGATCAATTGTTGTGCCATGTTCAAGGGATTATGAGTAGTGTTTTCACTGTTCAAAATTAGGTGAAAATGTCTTCAGTGTCTTCACCCGACGAGCCGCCACTGATAATATGTAACCTAGAAAATTAACTTTTTTTTGGCACACCTAAATAATAATAATATCACTCTTTAGTGGAAGGGAACCACCAGGTGAGGTTAATGCTCAAAGCATTTTCTACAACCTAACCCTCAAGAGTCTTACTATTACATGGTCACAAACTCAAATTAATGAGGAAAAATTAATGCACTGGGTGGGATTCGAACCAAAGGACCCCTACGCTACCTGGATTACCAGACTAGCTCATTAACCACTTGACTACCAGTGCACTTTATCAGTCTCAGACCACATTAAAAGGTGAAACATTCCTCATTTTGGCTGAATATTGTGGTAATAAGTTTGACCTGTAAACTAGACATTACCTACATCATATTCTAATGTAGAAAACCTTAGATTTGTAAGACCTGATTGAATATAATGGAAAATTGATTTACAAATGGGATAGGTACTAATACTGATATTTTTCTAAGTTTGTAATAGAGGAGGTATCTATACTTACCTACCTACATTAATTTTGGTGGGGTTTACCTGACAGCTTCATTGTTTAATAAAAAATGTGGTAACCCCTTTTTTTGAAGAGAAATGTAATCACTTACCTCAAGTAAAGAGATTAATCCGAACAGGTTGCAAACACGTTTAATCCTCATGCAATGGGGGTCTTAAATACAACAATATCACTAGTAGAGGCACATTATGAACTATCATAGAGCTAGATGAGTGAAAATAGGTATTAGAAAACAAACACAGGTAGATTAGAAAATTCACAGGAAAGTGTAAACTCCGGTTAGGAAAAACCCGGATTATTGTGTTAAATTTTAATTAAGTTAGAAAGAAAACTTGATATGTGTATCTGCAAATTATTTAGGCGCAGGGAGATATTGAATTTTCACGAGCGAGTTCGCAAAAACTTTCACGAAATTTTAAGTTATCACAGAGAGACTGAAAGCCAACCGAAATGTTTCAATTTTTTACACTTGTTTTTTTATAAAAATAAAGGAAAATTAAGTATTTCATTTAAACAACTTTAGCAGATCACAATCTTTAACAAGTCCTTCCGCACATACATACCACACCTTATCTGAGGCTGACCCACTAAACTTTAATGGAAAAGATTTTAGATTGGGTAGCCGAGAGAAATTTTTATGCTATGACGTCATTCTTTTATTTACAAGCGGCTGTATCACGAGTTGTACTTCAGTGTGAAGAGAGCATACTTCTCCTCTTTTCTTTCAATGGGGCTGTTGTATTGGAATGTATAAATTACATTAGATCGTGCATATATGCATATTTTCAATTGCAATCCAAATTGGAATATTGTACCGTATCAAATCTATCATTCAACGCAACTGTGTATGTTTATGAAGGTGACGAAGTGTAAGTATTAAATTTTTCTATGCCCCAAGTTCATAGTCACTAATGAACAGATTAAATCAATCATCATACCTTTTACACAATCAAATGGCTAATGACCGTGCTTAATCAGGCTGTTATTGACTGAAATATGGCGTGTTTTTTTTTTTTTTCTTTTTAAAACTAATACTATTATACAATTTACATTATAGGTCAATTATCAACAGGCATATCATTATCAGCAACGTTCTACTATTATTTTTTGACCATCTGATCAACACAGAAAGAGAGCAAACATGGCAACATAGTGTTTTATCTAAAGAAATTGTTGAATTGTTTATTGAAAATTTAATTGAACAATATATTATGCATTATACAGATGTTTCATTTTTCCGACTAGGAGAGATATAAAACAAAAAAGAATAGATTTACCCATGGTTGAAAGCTGATAAGATATTTCCTAGGGCTGGTGTAAAATACTTTTGTTCATCTTTGCCAAATGCAGGCATCGATTCAAAATTATCTAAGCTCGGCGTTGCTTAACTTCAGTGACCAAATAGGTAATTTTATTATTCATGATTTTTTTTGTACTGCTTTCTGTATCTAAAATGATTTTTTTGGCAACGACCCCCTTGCATTCATGAATTATAAAACGCCTTCAAAAAATGCATGTCGTATGCATTACATTTTCTATGAAACGCCTGTAAAATTTCTTCATTCCATGCGCAATGCATTTATTTACATAAAACGCCTTCCAAAATTTCAAAACTACACGCAGTCTTGAAACGTACTGCTTATAGTATAAACTTTTTTTGCAGGCGTTCATAGCAACCAAAAATCCGACTTTCTCGGCTTCCGGAATGGCATGGATGTAAAGGTGAAGTGCCCTGAAGTAATGCGAAGGTGGTTTCGGGGCACAATTACCTTTTATAAATATTTTATATATATATATAAAAGAATCCTAGTAGCACGTATATATTTCTGTACCTGTATTGTTAGGTGATCAATTTTTGTGCTACAAGTGGCGTGGCTAACCTAATGTAGGTCCCCAAATGCCTTAAACACAGTGACATCAGCCCCTGACATGATCTACCTATCAGCTCCTCACAGGATCTACCTATCTGATTTTGAGATCTAGATGATTCTCCCGAGACGGTTGCGAGATCTGTGGTTGCGATTCAGATTCTGGTTTCAGTTTTCAGTAGTCCTCCGTTCGTGACCGCCCGAAGTGCTCAGATACGGTTGTTCTTCCGAAATCCCATTTTTCTAGAGCGATCTTTTTACGTCAAAAATTCAAAGTCCGATTTTCCCGGAAGTCAGTTTTCGCGTTTGATAAAATTCAGATCGATTTTTTTTCGAATTGGGGTTTTACAGTAAGGTATAATTATCTTGTAAATGTTTTACTTACAAAGAGAATCTGATTTTATTTAAATTCTTTTATTTAAATTGTTAGATTTAAGATTTAGTAATAGTGTAAACTGTATTGAATGTTATTCAAATAAAGGTTATAGCCTAAAAAAAATAAAGAAATAAGTATCTATAATAATATATATTATGAATATTATGATCTAATGAAATAATCAATGATAATTTGATAATTCAATATCGTCCATGATCCAAGATAATTATGGTGTTCTCTGGAAAGTGCGGATTGTTCCAATTTAGTGGCGATGTTCCCCTATCTTTGTTTTAGTTTAATTTTATAATTCGGCCCTAAATCACCAAAGACCAAGGGCCAAATTATGAAACAGGATTTTCTTTAATTCAAATTTTTAACGACGGGGGGTGTTACCCTCAATTCTTAGGAAACTCACAAACCTGCTACCCACATTAACCTTAGCCGGCCTGGGTTGGACCTCCATGCCAGCATCACGAGATCTTCACCTCGCTGGACGTTGCTTTACTTCGGTGATCCTACGAGAACCAGTGCGAGAACAGCGACATATATTAATGTCTTCACCTCGCTGGACGTTGCTTAACCTCGGTGATCCTACGAAAACTGGTGCGAGAACAGCGCCATATAAGCTGTCGAAACAGGATTAAAGTTAAGATAAGCCAGACACGCCCTCGAGTCGGAGTTTCAACCAATCACAGCGCACTGTAATTTGGATGGTAGAGATTGCCTCAAACATCAAATGCCGCGCTTTGTGATTTATGTAAATAAATTTCAATAAAGTTTTCATATTTGTGTTAATCACTTTCGTGATATCACAACTACTCAAACTCGCTTTACTAAATCCACGCTGAAACCGGGACTTGAACCACCGACCTCCAGGTTACAAGTCCGCCGCCTTATCGATCAAGCTACTGAGGTCGGTAATAAATTTCAATAAAGTGCAGTAGTAGTATAATTTATTTGTAGTAATAATACTAATAATAATGTGTTTCTTTGTGTTATTATATCACATTTTTTAGTGGTTGCCGCAGAATTATAGGACTTTTTGTAGATCTTTTAATATCTTAATACCTTATTTTGCCCATAATTCTGTCACTAGTCGCTGCTCACATTAAAGCAGCCTCTCATTTTTCCTCACGAGGTATTAGTCGACCCCGAACACCCAAGAACAGAGCAGAGAAAATTCTGCCCCGCTGGTAGGAATTGACTTAATTTGTCTTAATTTGATACATTTTTACAATTTCAATAACTACTGTAATGTAGTTGTTTACTACCTACTGTAATGTAATGTAATGCCACCATGGCATGTTTAATTGTTTATTAACGGCAAGAAACCATTTACAATTGTTACATAAATAATTGTTACCATTTAAAATTGCTGCTACTACTACTATAGCCCTACCTTAGGGAATAGGGACAGTCTGGCTTATCTTAACTTAAATTCTGCTTTCCAATAATTCGGATCTAAAGAGAACCAAAGTATGAGATGTACCTACCTACCAAAGTATGTACTAAAGTATGTACCTACCATTTTTTTTTTAAAGATGAGTGTTTCACAGCCTTTTTTATTTTGTAGCCATGAAACAGGAGCTACTGTAGGCGCTTGTGGTGTTGTGGTCTGTGTTGCAGCATTCCATTCCGTAGTATGCATCCCCTCTGATGGGTGAGAAGTGACACAATACTTTCCATTTAGGTGCTGGGTCAACACGAGTTTGTGTTGACCCAGCACCTAAATGGAGTTTTTGTGGTTGCGAATTTACTTTAGCTAATTCCTGATCCAGCCGACCTCCGTGGCTCAGTGGTTAAGAGCATTGGTTGCTGACCCGGAGGTTGCGGGATCGAATCCCGGCCGGAGCGGAAAATTCTAACCGAGTTTTCCGTTTCCGGAATGGCATGGATGTAAAGGTAAAGTGCCCTGAAGTCATGCGAAAGCGGTTCCGGGGCACAATCAATATCTTCTAATAAATAAAAAAACGCCTGATCATTGGGAGAGAGCAAAAAATTGATGGGATTCGACCGCATCATAAAAGTTACTTGAGAAAATTAAATTTTTAAGAAGTTTCATTTCTGTGTCCTATAGTCGGGTAGAAAGTAGTATTACGTAAAAAAAAAAAAAAAAAAATACACTGCCAATTATGGACATAATACTCCCTCGTGATTGTTTCACATTGTATACTTACACGTGGCAATTTTGAGATTTTGAACTAAATCACTTGAATCTCCAAAACTAGGTACTTGACCGATTTTCTTTAAATTTGTTTTTATTTTATGGTAGAATACCACTTTTCTACATTCTATAGATCTTACAAAAAATCTGTATCATATAAAAATCCACACACCTGCAGGCATGCATGAACAGTCAACAGGCTGTATAAACGAGCCTGTGCTTATGATCTCTTTCTGTCACATACACTCATGCATGCATGCATGACATTCTCGCCTGTTTATTCATGCATGACAGATATCCCTGTTCATGCAAGCATGACAGTCACGCCTGTTCATGCATACATGCATGAGAGTCACGCCTATTAATGCATGCACGACAGTCTCGCCTGTTCTTGCATGTATCAGTGTCTCGCCTGTTTATTCATGCATGACAGATACGTCTCTTCGTACATGCATGGCAGTCTCGCCTGTTCATGGGTGTATGAGAGTATCACCTGATCATGCATGTATGTATGCATGCATGCAAGACAGTCTCGCCTGTTTATTCATGCATGACAGATACGCCTGTTCATGCACGCATGACAGTCTCGCCTGTTTATTCATGCATTGCATGTATGAGAGTCTCACCTGTTCATACATGTATGCATGAGAGTCTTGCCTGTTCATGCATGCATGCATGAGACTCTCACCTGTTCATGCATGCATGAGAGTCTCACCTGTTCGTACATGCATGAGTGTTTCGCCTGTTCCTGCACGCATGACAGTCTCGCCTGTTTATTCATGCATTGCATGTATGAGAGTCTCACCTGTTCATGCATGTATGCATGAGAGTCTCGCCTGTTCATGCATGCATGCATGAGACTCTCACCTGTTCATGCATGCATGAGAGTCTCACCTGTTTGTACATGCATGAGTGTTTCGCCTGTTCATGTATGCATGAGGGTCTCGCCTGTTCATGCATGCATGCATGTATGTGGCCATACGTGCATGCATGCATGGAATTTTCAGATCGTACTTCTTAACCTTCGATACAAAACTCACTTGGGAAATGAACCCATAGCGGTGACCGCAATCCCACCAAGGTTAAGTCCACCAGCAAAATGGCGTCAATTAGCGCAGAAAATAAGTAGGTACAGAAATTGTTAAAACTAAAAAACCTCTATCTACTCTGCGAATCTGTAATGAGTACTGTGCGCGTATTAATTTTATCTGTTAACCCGTTGGGGTTCACATAATAATAAAATAAGGTGTCTGGTTCCCCAGGTACCTTAGGGTGGAATTAATAGACGTTTATGCGATACCTCTGTGGCGCTAAGTCACGTGCGTACTGTGTAAGATAGGGAAAACCGACGCTAAGCAATGACTGAACAGTTCGTAATAACATGATAATTGTTCAGGATAATAGTAAAAAAAGTTAGTCCAAGGGACCCCCCCCAAAATACCAGTATATTGGAGCAGGGTCCCTAAAAGTTCAAGATATCAACAAACAAAAAAATGATCAGAATAGACCTGTATTATTTTTTTTTTTTTATTACAAGAAAAACTTGATCCCATAAAACACTTATAATTTCACCCATAAATATTGTTTAGCCAGAATCGCCAAACGCCACCAAATAGCGGTCAAAAGGACGCCACCGGCGGTACCGATTTTTTTTTCAAAAGTTTCTTGCTGCGTCCTTTATGATCTCTGTACCGAATTTCAAGTCTCTAGCTTATGCCGTTCTTGAGATATTTTGTTTACAGACAGACCGACACAGGACCAATGGCTGAAACATTGTATTTAGGCTCTGGGGACCCTAAAACGTGTTTTGGCACTGAAAACTGACTATTGAAAATTTTGGGTGATTCCATTATGTATTTTCCTTTCTATAGGATAAGGAAAGTAAAAATAGTTTTTTTTTGGTACCTATCTCTGAGTCTAAGAGCGACAGCGCGAATGATTGATAACTGTAACATTGACAAATTAATGTTAAAGATACGTGAAGAAAGCAGTCCCTTACAAACAACTTACAAAAAGGAAGAGAATGCCGTTGGCATTAGCACCGCCCTTGATCAAGTTTTGTTTTGTTAATTTTAATTTCTATGTTTGTATATATTCTATGTTACTTGTAAATAAAACTTGATCAAATATGTTTAAATATGTTTAATAATAACTGTAACCAAATCTAGAATATAATACAGTGTTAAAAGATCCGGGTTATTCCCAGCGGGGCAGGAATTATCACTTAAAAAAAAAAAAAAAAAAAAAAAAAGATCCGGACTCAACGGGTTAATTTAAAGAAATTAATTAACACGAGGAATATTATTGCTATTATTTATTGAACGAGTATTTTCTTACAAATTAGAATTAATAATAATATTTATTCAAAATTAATTGACAGAAATATTGTACGAATGAGCTGAGAATGCCAGAAGAAATCTTATTCATCCGAAATATACAGGGTGTTTTAGGAAGATTTGAATTTTATTAGTACCTAATAAAATTGAACAGAATTTGAAATATGAGTAAGTTAGCAGAGTTTGCGAACGGAGACAGATGTCAAATATTTGTTTTATAAATTTCCTCAATTAGCTTCGCAACGCATAGAAAAATTTGAAGAAAATAAATATTATGTTTATCAATTTTATTCCAATCAAATCACTAAAGCAAAATTTATCACATCAAAACTCAAGTAAATTGGACCAATTATTGTATTTATATTTGTTTTTTTACTAAACAAATAAATGAAACTTTACTTAAAGTTCTAGCAATAAGGGCCTCTAAAATAATATAATAGTTGTACCTAAAAGTAATTGTAAATAAATATTCAACAAACCAAAGTAATTTAAAGTAAAACAATTTATTTATACTATTATTTCTTTCTCTTTCTCATAAGAGAAATCAAATCTAATTAAGTGCCCAATAATAAAAAAAGACCTGATATCAAATAATTATTAGAATAAAATAAATAATTTTATTCTAATTATAGTTTTAAGTGGTAAGATCTTTTGAAAATTGTGCTTTATATCTTATGAACTGCATAATAAAACAAATTATATTATATTATAAATATTAGTATTGAAATCTTTCATTAATAATAAGAAAGTTACTCATGTTTGAGATAGATCATCCAATCTTAACATCTGGATTATAAAATACACAAAAACAAGTGATATCCCCAAATAATGACAAAATGTGAAAAGAATGTGACACGAGAAGACACCTGAAATGCGTCTCCTAGGCAGACTCCTCCTTCCTGATAAACTACTGCTTCTTCTAGTCATTCTGTCTACTTTGTATTATAGGTAAGTAGTTAAGTATATAGGTAATTAGTTAAGTATATAGGTAAGTAGTCAAGTATACATATAGGTAAGTTACTAAGTACTATATTAAAATTACTATAGTCGAACCTATTTATAAGAGTACTCAAGGGACCGGAAATTGTTTCCCTTTAATCCAGGGTTCTGCTGTAAATCCAGGTTTCTGCTCCTATTGAGATCGGCATTGTTCAACCGCATGGTTGAGGTTGGTAGGGTGGAGCACGTTTTTTACGGCTGATTCCCCTTCCTAACGCCAACGATTCCATTTATTTTTAACGTCGTACACAGGACGGATGTGTTACCCACATTAACTTCACCCAGCCTAGGTAGGGCTGTAAATTCCATCCTCTGGTGTTTGGATGGAACAGAATTTTCTTCAAAAAGTGTGCCGATACCGGGGATTGAGCTCGAGATCTCTGGACTGTTGGCAGTAGTCACAACCATTACGCCACGGAGGTTGAGATATGCTAAGAAAGAACATAATATTGCTAACCAGAAAAGATATCAAACCAAGTATCCTTTCTGAAAAGCTTCTAACTGTTAGTAGTTCGTAATAAGATGATAATTGTTCAGGATAATTATACTCATAACCATGGAAACACATAATCGCACATACAACATTCAGCCGTCTTATTCCTTATGGCCATTGGCTAATGATTATTATACATAGTATATACTATTTATATACATAGTATAGGTAATAAATGCTAATGATGAAGACATAAAAAAACAGACCAGATTTATGAGTAGATTTTATAAATAGTTTAATATTTAAGTATAGGGTGTTTAAGAATAATTTATTATTGGCAAATTGTTTGCGATCAAAAGTAAATATTATTTACTTTTGATTAGAATTTCAAATAGATTATATATCAGAGAGTAGTGGCCGTGGCAGAGTGAGTTAGAGCGCTAGGAATTGCACGCATGGTGACCTGGGTTCAATCCCCAGCGGGGTAGGATTTTTTTCGTTAGTTCGAATCCCACCCAGTGCATGAATTTTTCCTCTTTATTTTGAGATGGGTGACCACTTAACAATAAGACTCCGCGGGTTAAATGGTAGAAAAGGCTTTGAGCATTAACCTCGCCTGGTAATTACCTTCCACTAAAGAGTTTATATTATTATTTTGTGGTCACAAACTTAAATAAATGGGGAAAAAGTTAGCATTGCGCCAGAATGCCTTAACACTACACGCCCAGCGCCTTAACATTGACTCCCAATGCTTTTTTAATTATTTTTTTTAACGTCCCTTTCAACTACATGATCATATCAGGACGGGGGTGTTACCCTCCATTCGCAGGAAACTCACAAACCTGCTACCCACATTAACCTCACCCAGCCTGGGTTGAGCTGAAATGCCAGCATCACGAAGTCTTCACCTCGCTGGACGTTGCTTAACTTCGCTTCTCATACGAGAAACGCGTTGGGTATTGAATGGCGACTACCAATGCTTGGATATATTTTTTTTTTTCGTTAGGCGCTTTAATACCACTGGTGGAGTGGGTCATTCGCGGTCTTGAATATGAATTCATTGATAATCTGGGTTTCCAATATCTGGTTCTGAAGTTACGAACATGCAATACACAAGTCTAGTAGTTTACAACTATAATAATGTTTTATTGATGATAATTACCGGTAAGATGCAGTTATGTACAACTCTGGCGTGCAATTCTAAATGATGTCTAATTTAGAAACGACATAATAATAAATAATACAGAAAGCTAGACAACCGATTAGAGGAAGGCAACCAACAGGCGAGGTTAATGCTGAAAGCATTTTCTACCACCTAACCCACAGAGTCTTATTATGAATAATAATAATATATAAAAATGTATAGTTTTTCTTTCTTACCTACTTTTTAAATGAACAATGAACTTTTTTTAAGAAAAAAAAACAAACAAACAAAAAAAAAATACAAAATTAAATTTAAAAAAATGGAACTTTGATAATATTTTTTATTTATTTATTTTTTCCTTTTCTTCATGTATCCACAATTTAAATTCTGAACTCCCCTTTCTCAACACAGTTTTTTTTTAACTTTGAGAAAGGGTACCATCCTATCATTTTAAATCTGCAACACTATTATATTTGTAATAAATAAATGGAAACTTAAAAAACTCTTTATTAGAAGGTAACCACCAGGCGAGTTGATGCTCAAAGCATTTTCTACCACCTAACCCTTTATAACAGATTAGTGGAAGGTAACCACCAGGGGAAGGTAACCACAATAAATAAATTGCACGCTCTATTTGTGTGTGTGGGGAGTGGGCCTATCTCTGAGTGAAAGTTGGAGTTAAAACAGACCTACTAGAGAGTGATAACTGATAACAGTTTATCAAATGAATGAATTGATAACAATTGATAACGTATCACCAAAACAAATTGATCCAAATGATAAGAATGATAGCAACCATTTTGACGAGTCAATTAATGTAAAAACCATGTACGAATTGTTCGATTATCGGATTTGCCTGAACTATACTCGTGTGCATAAGAAATGGCTCAAGATACAAAGTGTAGCAAATGATAAAAAAGCCAATTAATCTCGCTGGACGTTGCTTAACTTATGTCCTAGGAGAACTGGTCCTTGTTTCCTTGTTCTAGAAACCACTCTCACTCTCCACTCTCATAATCCCCAAATCTCTCTTTCAACCGTCACACAACGCACGCTGATTAGTTATTGCGTTCAAATTAACCAGTCAGAGTGCGTTGTATGACGGTTGAAAGGGAGATTTGGGGATTATGAGAGTGAGGGTGCTTTCTGGTGTATTCAATATGGCTGGAACATCTTAGAAGACAGATAAAAATGTCTGTATACAATGGGTCATCTGTATACAAAAAAATGAACAATAAAACAAATGATTTATTTATTATTAGTATTATTATTGACTAGCCAGGCAAGCGCCGGTATGGTTGCATAAAGTCCTGCTAAAATTTTAAGCATCAAAATTTCAATTCAAAATTAAAAAAAGGAATTGTAATCCGTAGAAGGCGTTTGCAGGACGAGTAGACGAGCTCAAGAAGGATGTGTCGAGGAAAAAGAAAAATGTTGTAAAAGGCAAAATGTTTGCGATATAATAATAATAATAAAAAATATTATTATTAGTCCAATTATTCTGCTTGCATGTGTATCAATCGTCGTGTGATATCTGTCACTAGGATAAAACTGGGCGTTCCCTTTGTGCTCGCCATACAACATGCAGATACTTGTCGTGATATTTACATGCTATATGCTAATTAATTACATAGATGTTCGACTTGCGGTTGGAGCAGATTTTTCACACAGAAAATTCTGTTCTCTCCGAACACGTGAGGTTGGC
Source organism: Bactericera cockerelli (assembly GCA_024516035.1). Taxonomy (NCBI): domain Eukaryota; kingdom Metazoa; phylum Arthropoda; class Insecta; order Hemiptera; family Triozidae; genus Bactericera; species Bactericera cockerelli. The sequence continues at coordinate 18,119,917 of CM044966.1, forward strand.
ATATCCGGCCCTACTCAGGCTGGGTGAGGTTATTGTGGGTTGTTGGTACGATTCCCAGCGAACGGAGGATAAAACCACCGTCCGGACAATCTCAAGTCAGGACGTTAACACCAAATATAATCCGTAGACACGGAAGGAGCTTAGACATTGGATCTGGGCGTCCATATAATATTCGCACCACCGTGATTTAAGTATCTGTGGCTATCTCACGGACACGGAATTATTATTGTATTATTTCATAATAAGAAAGAAAAAAACCCCTATGGGCCTACACAAAAAAACAATGAACTATACGAAACAAACCTTGTTTGAAACTCAATACCAACCAGTAGCCATGTTACCAACCAGTAGACATGTAGTAGCTCTTTTTTCCATCATTTTCTAAGCTAATACAGTCAATGATGAAAAAAAAACACAATTTGTTAAAAAAAAAAAAAACGTTCTTATGAAAAACGATATTCAAAATAGACATTAATTGGCTACTAATTATGGTGCTTTTGTTCTGATTTACATATACCGCCTTGTTGCTTCGTATCACAAAGGAGAGAGATAAAAAAAATGTTTAACAGGCGCTGAGCAAAAAAAAAAAAAAACGAAAAAAAAACTCGAAACTCGATTGTTGATTTCCATCGGATTTCGGAAAGATGAATCGATTTTTAAAACCCCATGTAGCATAATTAGACCAGTCATGTTTTTTTCTTCTTTTTTTTTTTTTTTTTCAGGTATGTTATTATTTATTTTTTTAAATTCGAGGTTTAAATAAGACTGTTTGGAAGAGACTGACTAAATACGCCGAACTGAAGGCTAAGATGATATAGAGGAAGACTAGGCCAAGTCTGTTATTAAGATATTGGATTGGTGGTTATTTAATGATAAGTTGAAGCCAGCGTCGATGGCGCGTTGAAAGCACCGGTTCTGGTAGGATCACCGAAGTTAAGCAACGCCCAGCAATGTGAACACTTCCTGATGCTGGCAAGCCAGGCTGGGTGAGGTCAATGTGGGTAGCAAGTTTGTGAGTTTCCTGCGAATGGAGGGTAACACCCCCGTCCTGAGATGACCATACAGTTGAAAGCGACGTTAAACAAAAATTAAAAAAATGATAAGTTATTTAGGTAGTAACCCGACCTCAGTAGCTTGATCGATAAGGCGGCGGACTTGTAACCTAGAGGTCGGTGGTTCAAGTCCCAATTTCGGTTTTTGGGTTCGAGCAGCGTGAGTTCGAGTAGTTGTGACACCACGAAAGTGATTAACACAAGTAAGATAACTTTATTTAGGTAGTACCTATACTACCTATAGGTTTTTATTTAAAATGAGTTTTTATGAGAACTTCTGTTTCAGTGCGTTCATCAGGAAGTAAAATAGAGAAAGAGAGGGACAGAAAGAGAGAAAGAGAGAGAGTGAGAGTAAGAGTGAGAGAGCGAGCGAGGGAGACAGAGAGAGAGAGAGGTAGAGAGAGATAAAGAGAGGGGGAGAGAGAGAGAGGCAAAGAGAGAGGGAAAGAGAGATATCGAGAGAGGTAGAGAGAGAGAGATAAAGAGGGAGGGGAGAGAGAGAGATAAAGAGGGAGAGGGAGAGACAAAGACAAAGAGAGAGAGAGAGAGAAAGAGAGAAGGAAAGAGTTTGGGTTTGAGACCCGCGAGCATTTTCCTTTTTTGGTGAAGTTGGTTTTTTTGGTTTTGGACCGAATCAAAAACCTGAATTCTTCCTAATGGTCGAGTCTCAAGAGTAAATAATGCAGGTAGCCTCAAACATATATATGAAAAAATATTTAATATAATAATAATCATCATAATAAAGATAAATAATAATAATACCTCAAGCTTTATTCGAAGGGCAAAGTATACAATACTCGTATACTCGTATTTTACAGAATAAAATAGTTTGAAAAATAAATAAATAATAGAAAGAAAATAATACGAATGTTCTAACTAAAGGGCAGGGTCATTAACTGCGGCAATCTCTTCCACCCAACCTTTTTAGCATTAAACTCGCTTGGTGGTTACCTTTCACTAATACCCTTTAGTGAAAGGTAACCATCTGGCGAGGTTAATGCTTAAAGCATTTTTTACCACCAAACCTAATCAAACTCGCTTTACTAATTTACGCTGAAACCGGGACTTGAACCATCGACCTCCAGGTCACAAGTACCCCGCCTTATCGATCAAGCCACTGAGGTCGGTATATCAATGAAATACTCGTTATATTAGATATCATGTTTGAGAATTTTGGTGGATACGCAAAATTCACTGATCTCTCAACTAGGTAGTCAAGTTGTTAAGGAGTTAGTTTGGTAATTCTGGTGGTATAGGGATCCGTTTGTTCAAATCCTATCAAATGCATAAATTTTTCCTCATTTATTTGAGTATTTGACCACATAATAATAAGACTCTGAGGGTTAGGTGGTAGAACGTTCTTTAAGCATTAACCTCGTCTGGTGGTTATCTTTCACTAAAGAGTACGAGTAATCTACGCTGAAACCGGAACTTGAACCACCGATCTCATGGTTACAAGTGCCCCGCCTTATCGATCAAGCCACTGAGGTCGGTATATCAATGAAATACTCGTTATATTAGATAGCAGGTTTGAGAATTTTGGTGGATACGCAAAAGCTGTTGAAAGCGACGTTAAACCTAACAAAAAAAATCTACTCAATTGTATATTTATATTATACCAGTTACTCTTCATACTCCGGCCCTACCCAGACTGGGTGAGGTTAATGTGGGTAGCTGGTACGATTCCCAGCGAATGGAGGGTAAAACCCCCGTCCTAATCCAGGACGTTAAATAAAATAAAAATCGTTGGCGTTAGGCAAGGCATCCAGCCGTAACAAATGTGCCAAAACAAATCAACCTCAACCATGAGGTTGAACAACGTCGACCCTGCTTGAGCGGGATAAGACAGAGTAAAAGAAGAAGAATACTCTTCATGAATACTGTGTCTTCGATTGTGAGAAATGTTTGAATATTGATTCTTCATTCCTAGGCTTGGATTAATATCATAATTTACTGCGGATCTAATTTATTGCCCTGTTAGTATATCAGGTGATGATTTATATAACATTATTATTATTATTGTTTTTTATTATTATTATTATCAGGTATTAATTATTATTCATTTACTGGTCCAATAATGTGTGAGCTTGTAGTGAGTCAACTCTAAGATTATTATGTACGCCTCAAAAATATCAACATATACATATATTATATTATATAATACATTATAATTATTTATCGTATTGTATATAGCAGGCTCAGCAAGCCGTGTACATTGAAAGTCTATCTAATAATAAGTAAATGTGTTTCTTTGTGTTATTATATCACAATTTTAGTGGGTAGCGTAGAAATATAGGACTTATCCGTATCTTTAATATCCAAATATCTTATTTTTGCCTATAATTCCGCCACTGGTCACTGCAACATTAAAGCAGCTACTCATTTTTCCTCACGAGGTATGATTGGACCCCAAACACCCAAGTACAGAGCATAAAATATCCTGCCCCGCTGGGGATCTAACCCACGTCACCGTGAGTGCAATGCCTAGCGCGCTAACTCACTGACTCACTCGGCCACGGTGACACTAGGTCTATCTAATACAAAATTTCTTTTTGATTATAAATGTTTTTTCGTTCAAACATAAATATAATGACATTGTTATTGTTATTGCTATTGTTATTGTTATTGTTACACCACAACAAGGGTTGTAAAACCTAACAATATCATATTCACCAAACACCTCGGCCGAGGTGTGAACAACGCCTATACAAAGAAAGATACAATAGTATTATGAACTCAAATGTCCTTTATCTGGGTTGAAGGGTCCCTTGAGAAAATATTACGGTATTCAACAATGATCTACTTCCTTCTGTATGCTTTATTTCTTTCATTGTAATATACTTTTACAATTTGTTCGCAAATAAAATAGTGCTAACACCCCCGTCGTGATATGACCATGCAGTTGAAAGCGACGTTACACCGAAATTAAAAAAAAATAATTAATTAGGTCTACACTGGATAAGTGCTTCGTTCCACAGTAACACTCTCCTCTCTCTCTCTCTCTCTCTCTCTCTCTCTCTCTCACACACACACACACACACACACACACGCACACTCATTCTCTCTATAACCTTGTAGATTTTGTGTAATAATAGTTTTACTTGTGACACATTGGTAACTTCTGAATTTCTCTCTATAACCCTGTATATTTTGTGTAATAATAGTTTTACTTGTGACAGATTGGTAACTTCTGAATTGAAACATCACAAAAAATGTGAAACTGAATTGAATTGAACCGAATATCCGAGGTTATTAAGGTCTAATCTTTGATTTGTGTGGAAACCTTTATTAAGGGTTTAAACCAGGGAGAGATTGAGGCCCGAATTACAAAACAGGTCTGAATTCACGGGGAAAGAAGTAAAGGAGAACTCAAAATGCATCAAACTTGTCACGTAAACAAACTGACAACAGCTATTCAATAAGGCTACAGGCTACCATTTTTTTCAATACTTTCAAAAATAAATTTATTTATTCATACATATGAAAATTTGTAAGAATGAATAAAATAGATAGAAAAAAAGGTAAAAAATGAATAGAATAGAAAAAATATATACACATGTCCTAACTAAAGGGCGGGGTTATTTCCTTTGGCATTTTTTTTTTATTTTTTAAAGATGAGTGTTTCACAGCCGTTTTTATTTCGTAGCCATGAAACAGGAGCTACTGTAGACGCTTGTGGTCTTTAATTTAGCCTAATACCCATCCCGTAGTAGGTATGCCTCCCCTCTGATGGGCGAGAAGTGACACAATACTTCCCAATTAGGTGCTGGGTCAACACGAGCGCACCGGAAGGTATCCCTTACAAACAATTGTAACCAGAATACAAATTTTTGTTGGCACGAGGGATCGAACGGGGGACCTTCCGCATGGCAAGCGAGTGCTAGACCACTGAGCTAATCGCGCGCAATCTCTTCCACTCAACTCTTTTGCGTCGAGTTTTTCACATCCAGGTGCGACTGGTATATCCCCCCATTTCATTCTTGAAACCACCCCTGGGTGTCTCAACACCCGGACGTCCCAGTCCCGAGATGCCCCAGGGAGATAATCCGCGATCCCCCCCTGGTGAGTCACCCCCTATGGGGAGATAAACCCTCAGGAGGTACTTAGAGGTATTAGTAGCTATCGAGCAGTGCCGTAGGGTGACTCCGCTAGTTTTCAGTGAATTGAAATCGGAGCAAAAAATTTTTTTTTTTTTACAAAAACGAGCACAATACTTCCGATTTCTAATATTAGAAATTTCTCGGAAGTAATAAACAAAATATATACATAAGTCCTAACAAAATTTTATAATTGTATAAATCAATAAAGATTCTACAGTGAAAAATAAGAAATATCAACACTATAGGAGATTAAAGTTACGGAAAATTCTCATAGTTCTGCGCTACCCACTAAAATTCTCATAGAATAACACAAATAAACACATTTATTATTATTTATTTATTATTATTCTATGGATCCATGTACCTACTTATGTACAAATAAAGCCATTACATGACACTTCGAACAAAATAAATACATTACCTAGATTAGGTATATGGGTGATGAACTGATGACCCCCGCTGTGATCACAGGTAAGGTCACCGGAGATGCATCTGGAATTCCGGTGAGCCGGTGAATGGTGAATCATTTATCGGCTTAACCGGTGTGAGAATTAACATGTTCTGTGTCACCGGTGTAGTTCAGGGGGAGGACCTCGGTCCTCAAGTCTTTTTTGTTACCTGGCTGAGGGACTATAAACAGGGAGTAGACCAGCAGTCTGGCTGGGGGACTATAAACAGGGAGTAGACCAGCAGTATGGGCTGGGGCAGTATAAACAGGGAGTAGACCCAGCAGTCTGGCTGGGGAACTATAAGCAGGGAGTAGACCAGCAGTCTGGCTGGGGGACTATAAACAGGGAGTAGACCAGCAGTCTGGCTGGGGGACTATAAACAGGGAGTAGACCAGCAGTCTGGGCTGGGGCAGTATAAACAGGGAGTAGACCCAGCAGTCTGGCTGGGGAACTATAAGCAGGGAGTAGACCAGCAGTCTGGCTGGGGTACTATAAGCAGGGAGTAGACCAGCAGTCTGGCTGGGGGACTATAAACAGGGAGTATATACCAGCATTGGCTTGGTTCTGGGGGTCCTTGTCAATTATTAGCCTCCTTGTAAAGACAGTGGTAGAAGTGCTGAGTCATTCCTCCACTGTCTGGCTACCATCATTCACGATGACGCCATCCTATGATGATGATGATTTGGTTTACCGTCACTTTCAACTTTCCACTACATGTGATTATCATGACGAGGGTTTTACCCTCCATTCGCTGGAAACTTACGAACTCATAATAAACTCACCCAGCCTGAATGAGGCCGGAACAGTCAGCATCTCGAAGGATTGAATTAGCCATATTGGATAGTTTCCTCTGTGACAGGTTTGACTCTGCTTGAGTCATTACGAGTTTTTCATAGCTCATGGTCCAGAGTTCAGAAATACAATAAAATCACTTTCATGTTGTCACAACTAACTACTCAAACTCGCTTGACTAAATCTGAAACCGGCTCTTTAACCACCGACCTCCACGTTACAAGTCCGCCGCCTTATCGATCAAGCTACATGCAACGTATTGAAAACTGGAAAATTTTCTAACTAGCCGGGGATCGAAGGCTAATAATAATAATTCCGTGTCCGTGAGATAGGCATTGACACCTAAATCACGGTGGTGAGAAGATTATATGGACGCCCAGATCCAAAGTCTAGGCTCCTTTCATGTCCATTGATTCTATTTGGTTTTAACGTCCTGACTTGAGGTAGACAGGACGGGGATTTACCCTCCATTCGCTGGGAATCGTACCAGCTACCCAAATTAACCTCACCCAGCCTGGGTAGGGCCGGAATTGCCAGCCTCACATGTTCACAGAGGGAACAGAATTTTCTGTGCGAAAAGTCTGCTCCAACCGGGAATCGAACTCAGGATCTCTGGACTACGGGCAGTAGTCACAACCGTTACGCCACGGAGGCTGGCGCTCGAAGGCTAAGTGCGCTACTCAACTTGACAACGGTGACCAGTTTTCGATGGTCAAATCCCGACTCCACGTTACAAGTCCGCCGCCTTACTTTCATGGCCCTGTCTTATGCACACACACTTCTCAGGAAATTCCTGAAGGCCTATAAATACATAATAGAAGGGGAACCAAGATAGTACTAATTCTCTGGTCTTAAGTACTGCTTTTGGCGACTTAACTACTGCTTTTTTAGACTTAAGTTTCGACTTAAGTTAAGAATAAAGGGACTTTTTACTCTCACCTCGGCAGTATAAATAAGGTAATCTATATTCTATTCTATTATATTCTTTTTGACTGCTCAAGACTGCTTGACTCCCGATCCTAATACCTTAAGAAGCTCTTACTGCCTAATTTTCTAGGCACACCTACTATAAGTTGCCTACGAAGACCTCTCCTTACTAGTTCTACCTGTTTTACTACAGCCTAAGTTCAAGCTACAAACAGCCGTATTTATGAACAGTGAATTTTGTCTGAGCAATGTCTCAAGCAAGGTATTGGCCAACTCAATAACTCTTATATGAAAAAACCCATGACTTCTAATTTGAGGACCGCTAGTACTACTTATAGGAGCAGATTTTTCACACAGAAAATTCTTTTCCCTCCGTACATGTGAGGCTGGCATTTCCGGCCCTACCCAGGCTGGGTGAGGTTATTGTGGGTAGCTGGTACGATCCCCAGCGAATGGAGGGTGAAACCCCCGTCCTAATCCAGGACGTTAAATCAAATAGAATCGTTGGCGTTAGGAAGGGCATCCTTAAAAAATGTGGCAAAACCAATCAACCTCAACCATGAAGTTGAACAACGTCGACCCTGCTCAAGCGAGATAACACAGAGTAAAAGAAGAAGAAGAAGTACTACTTATCATTGCTAGGTCAACTCAATAACTCTTCTATGGAAAAACCCGTGGCTTCTAATTTGAGGACCGCTACTACTTATCCCATGATTTATGTTAATCCGAGCAGCTTAACACCTTACTTCTTGTATGGGAATCTGACAAATTAGATGTCAGAATCTGGTAAGTAGAGAGGTGAAATTTTGAATGAAATTCTAAAATATTTAACTGTTTTTCTTTCTATCAAAAAAAAAAAAAAAAATTCAATTTAAAATAATATATTCATATTGAATTGGGATTGTAGTAATGTTAATATTATAATAAAAATAAATGGTTTATTAATGAATGTTGATTTAATTTCAATATTTCAAAGCAGGCCAGACTATATTAGTGGATTTATAGAGGCCCTAACGCCTAACGCCTAATCCAGAACGATGAATTATTAGTTTGATGTCGAGAATAAAATGCGATGGATTTATTATAATTTTGGTTTTGAATGTTTCTATTCCCAGAGATTAAGACGTTGATGCTTCCGAGTTTGTAACCACCTCGGTGGTTAGATTGATGAGGCGGCAAGCTCGCAATGTGGAGGTTGGTGGTTCGAGGATCTTGTGATTGATCCAAAGGGGGAATTTTTATTTTAAATACTTTTTCATTATATATTTTTTATGAACATATAACAATTAACAAGCACAGAAACATAACTAAAATAAAATAATAATATATACATAGATAAAATGCTTAAAATTGTTTTTTTGTTATTGAAATTGCAGTAGAAGAGACCCGAAGTGCGCAAGCATGTGTTGGGTCTCTTATTCTCCGAGTCTTATGATTTTCTGTATTCTTACCATGTTAATCATCATAGGGTGGCGTCATCGTGAACGATGGTAGCCAGAACTGCCAGACAGTGGAGGAATGACTCAGCACTTCTACCACTGTCTGTACAAGGAGGCTAATAATTGACAAGGGCCCCCAGAACCAAGCCAATGCTGGACTCCTCCCTGTTTATAGTCCCCCATTCGGACTTTTTACCATGTCCTCATTCTTATTATTATATAAATCTTTATTGGGAGGACAGAGTAATGTACAATATTTACAGTATTAAATTAAGAAAAATTAAATGAATAATAAAAAAGATTGAAAAATAAATAAATTTTATTTATTTTAAAAGAAGAAAAAAATACAGTGCCCTAATGAAAGGGACTAAGGGAGGGGTCATTGGTGTAAAGTAGTGTAGAGTACTGATGAGTGATCTTAAAGCAAACTTCAAAACAACTGCCTCTGATTAGCTCCTTCATAACTTACAACGCACATTCCTCTACTATACACCTTAGTATACCTGCTGATGAGAGCAAATAAGGTCGAAACAGCTGTCCAGGTATGTTCTGATATTCATGTACAATGTACATACATCTAATACAACTTCTCATTTTTTGTTTATGCTGAAACTGATTATGGCGGTTGTCTCCTCAGGTATTTTCTGAAATTCATGTACCTACATCTAGTACAACTTCTCACTTTTCTCTCTATGCTGATACTGATTATGGGGGTTGTGTCCTCAGGTATTTTCTGAAATACATGTACCTACATCTAGTACAACTTATCACTTTTCTGTTTATGCTGAAACTGATTATGGCGGGTGTCTCCTCAGGTATTTTCTGAAATTCATGTACATCTCATACAACTTCTCACTTTTCTGTTTATACCTACTGAATTGAACAAATACATTGAATAGGCTGGAAATATTACAAACCTGCCAAAGATAAAATAGACACAAAACAACCAGAAATAACAGAAATCACAAGACCCACAAATCCATCTTCCCATACCCAGGAAAGACCATGGACAATCCAAGCTTTGTGAACAGGTTCAAAGAATAGGAGATACAAGTTGACAATTGACTCCGACCGTGCTAACAACTGAAGCTGTAGTTCAGATGATATATATGAGTATGTAAATGATCCATATACATATAGGGTATGTAATAGCCCAGATAATACATAGGAGTGTGGACAATTGATGCACACCGAGTGAGAACGAGGCTGTGGTCACAGGTACGGGAATGATTTCTGTGAAGCTACTTTTTCTTAGGACTTTGCAATGGCAAACCTTTGCAAAGGGCACAACAATGACATAAGGTAAATACTGGACGGATTTGTCTTTGGCCGATTTTAACCAAAAGTTTTGTGGTTCGTGCGGTATATAAGATCTACTTTCATACCAAATTTCAAGTCTCTAGCTCTTACCATTCTCGAGATATCTTGTTCACGGACAGACAGACGCACAGAGCAATGGCCGAAAACAACTTTTTTGGTATCCTGAGGCTATGATTCGTCCAGAAATGTGAAAAACTGGGTAGGTCAAATTTTCGACGAATACAATACTTACCTTATCATAGTATAAGGAAAGTAAAAAAAAGTTGTAATTTGTAATTCATTGGGGATTCTAGAGAAAAAAAAATTGGCTACACGGCGTGGCGGCCGGGCGATTTGGTGAAATTTGAAAATGTTTTTTTTTTTTTTTTTTTTTTTACCAATAATAATAACACTCTTTAGTGGAAGGTAACCACCAGGCGAGGTTAATGCTCGAAGCATTTTCTACCACCTAACCCTCAGAGTCTTATTATTATGAGTTCACAAACTCAAATTAATGAGGAAAAATTGATGCACTGGATGGGATTCGAACCAACGGATCCCTACGCTACCTGGATTATCAGACTAGCGCGTTAACCACTTGACTACCAATACACTGTTTTTAAGTGGCAGCAACCCGAAAACATTTAAAAGCCGCGCCTGGTTGTTACTAATAACTCGACAACAGCCTCGCCACCGCTGTGACCCCGGCCTTTTCCCAGAGGAACCTGAAAGGAGAGAAGAGTCGTAAGTTCGGACACAGAGAATTTATCGCCTCATTATTCGCACCGCGCGATAATTTCGCCATTCAATGCAAAGTCACATCGCCACTTGGCATTCTAAACAAAATGGAAAGAAGAAAAGTAACAGCCTCGGTTAGAAGTGATAATTTTCTCAGCAAACTAGATACTAAAAATTGCCATGACCATCATTACCAAGAAAATCAACAACACCACTGTCATTGTGAAACACCACTATCATTGTGAAACACCACTATCATTGTGAAACACCACTGTCAGTGTGAAACACCACTATCATTGTGAAACACCACTATCATTGTGAAACACCACTGTCAGTGTGAAACACCACTATCATTGTGAAACACCACTATCATTGTGAAACAATACTATCATTGTGAAACACCACTGTCAGTGTGAAACACCACTATCATTGTGAAACACCACTGTCAGTGTGAAACACCACTATCATTGTGAAACACCACTATCATTGTGAAACAATACTATCATTGTGAAACACCACTGTCAGTGTGAAACACCACTATCATTGTGAAACACCACTGTCAGTGTGAAACACCACTATCATTGTGAAACACCACTATCATTGTGAAACACCACTGTCAGTGTGAAACACCACTATCATTGTGAAACACCACTATCATTGTGAAACACCACTATCATTGTGAAACACCACTATCATTGTGAAACAGCAATATTATCACCAACATAATCAACAAAACACACACAAAATATCTCGAAATATTATAATCATTCTCCTTCTTTTTTCTCTTTGCCTTTTCCCAAACATACTGGGGATGAAATGTCTATATCGTCGGCTAGAACGTAAAACTGACCAAGTGACAGTTGGTCTTTTTTCCAATGTTTCGTTACTCTGGTCGGAAATTAACCTAACTATTGGCTAAAAATCGAAAGTTCGGTAGTATTCAAACATATGCGCGGGAAAAAGCGAAAAACAATTTTTACCTGAAAGATTGGTGGAGATTTCAATGAACAAATGCAGATTGTCCAATGCAGATGGTCAGTTTTACCTTCCACCTGACGATGTATAAAACTCAAATCTGTGTGTGTCTGTGCGTGTCTGATAATGTCGTCTTAGGGGTTGTCTGTTTAAAATACCACAGCCCAAATTTTAAAATTTTCATGAGAGTTGACCTCCGTCGTTGACTTTCCCTAGTCAAATTTCCCTAAACTACCGTCAAATGACCTAGTAAATTATCAAAATTAAAATATCTATTACCATTTTCAAGATATCGGGATTTTCTGGTCCAATAATGATTCAAATAGGATGCCAACCACGGGCAATTTTTCTTTTTTTTAGAAATACTTTATTAGTAGAACATATAATTATATAAACAAATAAACGTAAAAATTAAAATACAAAGTTGACAATATTAATATAAACAAGAAAAAAATAAACAAAATATATTTGTAATTTTGTAATTTGTAATTTATTTGCATTAATAATTGTACATAATAGGTATAATAGGTAACATATATTTAATGCGACTACCCCGCCCTACACTGAGGGGATGCAGTCCTCTTGTTTTTCGGGGTACATAGTTTCATTTCTTAAAATAGTTTACAATATATATACAATACACAATATGACATATTATGTCTTAACTAAAGGGCGGGGTTATTGCCTATGGCAATCTCTTCCACCCAACCCTTTATAACCTCAACGGCGACAAAGTGCCGGTATTTAGCTATTTTAAGTATATACATAACTTTTTCAATTATTTTTTCTCTCTTTTTCAATTATTTTTTCTCTCTTTTTCAATTATTTTTTCTCTCTCGTCAGATGCACCCCTCTGTCTCTCTCCCTCGGCGTCCAAATCATCTGCGCGCGCATCCCGGGGCTCGGCGCCCGCCAGCGCGAGATGTGTGCGCAGTACCCCGATCTCATGGCCGCCATCGGCACCGGCGTATCGCTCGGACTCGCCGAGTGCCAGACCCAGTTCCGCCGCCACCGGTGGAACTGCTCTTCCATCCGCCGCCCCGACACGTTCCGCCATATTGTCATAGTCGGTGAGTTTTTTTTTTTTTTAAACAAAATACTCTTTATTTATTTTAATTTTACATATATTATACATTAAATATTCTGAGTTTATGAGGTACAATTACCCTATTTGTTATGGGTTGTGTTGTACCTCATTTATAAAATACAATAGTTGTTCCTTTCATCTTTTTACTTCCGAGAAATTTCTAGTATTTTTCTGATAAATTTCTAATTCTCGAAATCGGAAGTATTGGATTCGTTTTTGTAAAGAAAAAAATTGTTCCGATTTCAATTTTTTTTCTTTGGCTGATATTTAGAAGAATAAAAATCTTTTCCGATTTCAGTTTTTTTTGTTTGGTATCAGGCTGAAATTTGGTATCAACGAGTTTTTTTGCGTCGTCTGATTGGATTGGAATATGTTTTATGTATTTTTGGCCATTAATTTTATTTATTTTCAAAAAAATTACTCAAATATTCAGGCTGGGTGAGGTCAATGTGAGTAGCAGGTTTGTGAGTTTCTTGCGAATGGAGGGTAAAACCCCCGTCGTGATATGACCATGGCAGTTGAAAGCGACGTTAAACCCCACATAAAAAAAAAAAAAATATTCGGCTGAAAATCCATATAAACCATGTTTGTGTGCTCTCCGTGTTGTAACGGTTATGACTACTGCCGAGATCCAGGTAGTTCGATTTCCAGTTGGAGCAGAATTTTCTAACAAAAAATTCTGCTCCCTCCGAAGTAAAAAAAATCGTAATGCTGGTGTTTCCGGCCCTTCCCAGCCTGGTTGAGGTTAATAGGTGTACTATTACGAGTTCTAGTGAATGGAGTGTAAAACATCCTGACTATCTCAATTCAGTTAAAACCAAATACGTTAAAACCAAAAAGAATCAATGGACATGAAAGGAGCCTAGTCATTGGATTTAGGCATCCATATAATCCTCTCACTACCCTGATGTAGGTGCCTATCTCACGGAATCCTAGACATTGGATCTGGACGTCCATATAATCTTCTCACCACCGTGATACCTCTCAGGGCCTATCTCACGGACATCGAATTACTATTACGTGTACCCTAGATCTGCCACAGCTCCCCTACTTGCGTGAGGTATTCGCTATTAGCTAAAATGACTTAGGCCCGGGAGGTGTTGTGGAACTATTTTTACGTGTACCCTAGATTGGGCACCGCTCCCCTACTTGCGTGAGGTATTCACTATTAGCTAAAATGACTTAGGCCGGGGGGTGTTGAAGAATTATTTTGTACTTTTGTAAATATTTGGCATCTTTATTTATTAAATAATACATAGACAGCATACAAGTAGACACATAGAAATATAGACAGTATGGGTTCCAAGTTCTAACTTATGATAAATAATATACAATAAAAGATTGAACAATTATGAAAATTAGGACCTATTTATTATTATGTGCCTATAATGCAGCCCAAAATGGACTTGCCTTCTACTCACACTAAGAGATTATTACTATTATTACGTGGAGTTGTTGTGGAACTATTTGTACGTGTACCCTAGATTGGCCACCGCTCCCCTACTTGCGTGAGGTATTCGCTATTAGCTAAAATGACTTAGGCCGGGGAGTGTTGTGGAACTATTTTTACGTGTACCCTAGATTGGCCACCGCTCCCCTACTTGCGTGAGGTATTCACTATTAGCTAAAATGACTTAGGCCGGGGGGTGTTGAAGAATTATTTTGTACTTTTTAAATATTTGGCATCTTTATTTATTAAATAATACATAGACAGCATACAAGTAGACACATAGAAATATAGACAGTATGGGTTCCAAGTTCTAACTTATGATAAATAATATACAATAAAAGATTGAATAATTATGAAAATTAGGACCTATTTATTATTATGTGCCTATAATGCAGCCCAAAATGGACTTGCCTTCGACTCACACTAAGAGATTATTACTATTATTACGTGTACACTAGATTGAGCACCGCTCCCCTACTTGCGTGAGGTATTCGCTATTAGCTAAAATGACCTAGGCCGGGGGTGTTGTGGTCCATGTCAGCGATGTTAGAACCAACTGTGGACTGTTTTACGAACGCCTGCATGTTTGTGGTTGTTTTGCCATTCAGCGGTTCCCAAAATAAATAACGATGCACTGGCACCTGACCCTAGTTCTAGAAATCATTCTCACTTAAAGGGTTGGGTGGAAGAGATTGCCACAGGCAATAATCCCGTCGTGATATGACCATGTGATATGACCATGAAAGCGACGTAAAACTCAAATTAAAAAATATGTAAAACAAACCTTAGTATATTTATCTATGTATTATGACTGTCTTTACAGCAGTTTTCAGGGTTGGGTGGAAGAGATTGCCACAGGCAATAACCGCGCTCTTTAGTTAGGATATTAGCTTTATTCTCTTTTTAATCTATTTATTTTTTCTTTATAATTTCATTGTATTGTACTGTAAATATTGTACTTTGTCATTACCTAATAAAGAGTAATATAATAATGATAATAATAATAAAGCATTCTCACTTTCATAATCTCCAACACTTCCTTTCAATCGTCAAACAGCACACTCTGATTGGTTATTTCGTTCAAATTATTCAATCAGAGGTACCAGAGGTAATAATAATAACACTCTTTAGTGGATTCAAAGCATTTTCTACCACCTAACTCTCAGAATTTTATTATTATGTGGTCACAAACTCAAGATATTAAAAAAAAACACTGCCAATTCTGGACACAATACTTCCTCGTGATTGTTTCACATTGTAAACACGTGCCAATTTTGAGATTTTATACAAAATTACTTGTATCTCCAAAACGACCGAACCGATTTTCTTCAAATTTGTTTTATATGGTAGATAATTGTTTTTTCTACATTCTAGATTTTACAAAAAATTCTGTATCGGCAAGTCGTGGTCCTTATTTTTTGACTTTTTTGTCCAAAATTTCGGATTTTCTTAAATATCAGAGTCAAATTATAATTAACTAAAAAATAAATATAAAAGGCCTATGTAAAATAATAATATGCATAATCATACAAAATTTTATTAAAATCGGGTGTACCGTTCACGAGATATAAGCGTTTAAGTAAAAAGTTAGTGGTCAGGCGCATGGTCTTTTTGACCAAGAATCGCTAGTACGAATTCAATGAATTTAAAATGGGACCATCTACAGAATGTCTCCTAGATGTGTGCAAAATTTCATCAAAATCAGTCGAGTAGTTTCCGAGATTTACGCGTTACAAGGAATCGTTTTAACAGACCGACAGAGCGACAAACCGACAGACGGACACAAAACCAAATTTGCTCAGGAGGTTATGAAACGTCCAGAAATATGAAAAAAATTGAAATCGAAGCAAAAAAAATATTTTTTTTTTAAAAAACGAACACAATACTTCCGATTTCTAATATTAGAAATTTCTCGGAAGTAAAAAATGGTCACAAACTCAAATTGATGCGGAAAAATTCATGCACTGGGTGGGATTCGAACCAACGGATTCCTACGCTACCTGGATTACCAGACTAGCGCGTTAACCACTTGACTAACAGTGCAATACCAAAAGTAGCTATATGGACCAGGCACGGGCGGTGCTAAAGTGTTTACCACTCCGTTTAGCAATAAGAGCTCGCGATTAGCTCAATGGTTAAGCATTCGCTTGCCATGCGGAAGGTCCCGGGTTCGATACCCCGTTCCAACAAAAATTTGTATTCTTAATTTGGTTACAATTGTTTGTAAGGGATACCTTCCGGTGCGCTCGTGTTGACCCAGCACCTAATTGGGAAGTATTGTGTCACTTTACGCCCATCAGAGGGGAGGCATACTACGGGATGGGCAGGCTACAACACATACCACAAGCGTCTACAGTAGCTCCTGTTTCATGGCTACGAAATAAAAACGGCTAACACTCATCCTTTTAATAAAAAAAAATAAATAAAAAAGAAGATGAAAAAAAAAGAGCTCACTTTGGACACCGCTCCACTGATCGGTGGCATGATTTAATGTTTTCTTCCCGCTACTAAGCCCCGGGGCACTCAATCAGAACTCACCAACTCTACCGCTCACCACCTCACCTGTTCTACACATCAGAGGTAACCAGCTGAAATAGCTTAGTGGTAGTATAAATAAAGCACCTAAATGAGTAGCCCGAAAGCACAGCTACTACACAATGTACACTACAGGGTGTTTCACAAGTTGTGGTCATCATCATCACTGATAAGAAAAAAATATGTTTAAAAAAATGGTATGCTGTGTACTTTGGCAATCAGCAAAAATGCTGACAGCATCTTTGTTTTATTGTTTAATAAATAAAACATTTGACCACCTCTCTGACCAGCTGACCACCAGAATGTGACAACCAGAGCGAGCACTGGTAGTCAAGTGGTTAACGCCCTAGTCTGGTAATCCAGGTAGCCTAGGGATCCGTGGGTTCGAATCCCACCCTGAATTTTTCCTCATTAATTTGAGTTTGTGACCACATAATAATCATCAGCACTGGTAGTCAAGTGGTTAACGTGCTAGTCTGGTAATCCAGGTAGCGTAGGGATCCATTGGTTCGAATCCCACCCAGTGCATGAATTCATCCTCATTAATTTGAGTTTGTGACCACATAATAATCATCAGCACTGGTTAATGCGCTAGTCTGGTAATCCAGGTAGCGTAGGGATCCATTGGTTCGAATCCCACCCAGTGCATGAATTCATCCTCATTAATTTGAGTTTGTGACCAGATAATAATCATCAGCATTGGTAGTCAAGTGGTTCACGCGCTAGTCTGGTAATCTAGGTAGCGCAGGGATCCGTTGGTTCGAATCCCACCCAGTGCCTGAATATTTCTTCATTAATTAGAGTTTGTGACCACATTATAATCATCAGCACTGGTAGTCAAGTGGTAAACGCCCTAGTCTGATAATCCAGGTAGCGTAGCGATCCGTTGGTTCGAATGCCACCCAGTGTATGATTTTGTCCTCATTAATTTGAGTTTGTGACCACATAATAATAAGACTCTGAGTGTAAGGTGGTAGAAAATGCTTTGAGCATTAACATCGCCTAGTTGCCTTAAACTAAAGAGTGTTATTATTATTATTATTATTATTCTATTGTTCCAGAAAGCTTTCTCAATATTAAAATCCTCAAATCTTTCTTTCAACTACAATTGGATTTTGTTATTGGAACGTAAGTTGGTAGGACATTAGCTTTATTCTCTTTTTTGTTCTTGTTTCTTTGTTCAATCTATTTATTTTTTCTTTATAATTTCATTGTATTTTACTGAATATATTTTGTCTTACCTAATAAAGCAAACATAATATAATAATAATAAGTTGACGATGGAAAGAGAGATTTGGGGATTTTAAGAGTGAGACTGCTTTCTGGAATGATGTTCTGTTCTAAGCCACAGCTACTACACAATTTACACAGTGTTTCAGAAGTTGAATTCATATGGGCCTTGTTTCAGAAAGGTTTTTAACTCTCTTTTTCTATGAGTGTTTCACAGTCTTTTTTATTTCGTAGCCATGAAACAGGAGCTACTGTAGAGGTTTGTGGTATATGATGTATCTTGCCTATCCCGTAGTATGCCTCCGCTCTGATGGGCTAGAAGTGACATAATACTTCCCATTTAGGTGCTGGGTCAACACGAGCGCACCGGAAGGTATCCCTTACAAACAACTGCAACCAAATTAAGAATACAATTTCTTGCTAGCACAGGGGATCGAACCCGGGACCTTCCGCATGGCAAGCGAGTACTGAACCACTCAGCTAATTTTTTTTTTTTTTTTTTTTTTTTTAAGTGGGGTTTAACGTCGCTTTCAACTGCCATGGTCATATCACGACGGGGGTTTTACCCTCCATTCGCAGGAAACTCACAAACCTGCTACTCACATTGACCTCACCCAGCCTGAGTGGGGCCGGGAAAAGCCAGCGTCACGAGAATTAGAATTTGAATGGTCACCCATCCAAGTCTTAACCTCGCTGGATGTCGCTTAACTTCGGTGTTCTGAAGGGAACCGGTGTATTCAACATGCCATCGACGCTGGCACTCAGCTAATTGCGCGCTCAATTAAAAGGGGAATTGCCTCTAATAGAGAGGTAATTTGACCAGTAAATTGTTCACTTATATCCAGGTTTCTTTTATATCCAAGTTTCTCTTACATCTAGTTCTCTTATGTCTAGGTTTCTCCTACATCTAGTTCTCTTATATATATAGGTTTCTCTTATATCCAGGTTTCTCTTATATCCAGTTCTCTTATTTCTAGGTTTCTCTTACATCTTGTTCTCTTATATCCAGTTCTATTATATCCAGTTCTCTTATATCTATATTTCTCTTATAACCAGGTTTGACTGTGTAATCTGTGTATGTTTTATTTGATCAATGACCATTCTGCAAAACCACAAAACGGGTTAGAAGTGTTAAAACTGAACAGCAGTTATTCTTGCATACATAAACAGACAGCGTAATTATGTGGCTACATTGCAGGAGCGGAATGGTCAGCGTCAATGGCACGTTCGATAGACCAGTCCTCTTTATTTCACTGAAGTTCAGCAACGTCCAGCGAGATTAGGACTTGGATGGGTGACAATTTGAACCCATGTGATGGTGACCAACCCAAGGTGGTTTTTTTTAATATAACATCAACACTTTCCAGCTTTTTAGAGCTAAACGAGCAATTACAGATGCGAATATATTTATTGTGTTTATGTAGGTACTTACCTAGTCTAGTCAGTTAGTTTTAGTTTTTTTTTTAATTCTAAGTTAAAATTCTAGTCTTAAGTGTATAGTGTTATTTTAGTGTTTAGTCCTAAATGTTTAGTGTTTTGTACCTATGTAAAAATCCAACAATTTTTTGTCAATAAATTATTATTATTATAGGTATATACAATACATACTGACTGATAGCTTAAAATTAAGGTGAATATAATAAAACATAACATAGAAGAAAAAAACATTGGTTGAGGTTAATGTGGGTAGCTGGTTGCTATTTTATCATAGACAGGAGAGAAAAACCCCGCGGTTTTTTTTCTCCTTTCTATGATATGATCGCGGTAGTTGAGAGGGATATTTAGTAGGAAACCTTACAGCCCGCAAGTTGTTCTACAGTTCAATTTTTCTCTGTCCAAAATTTTCGTTCCGACCTGGATTTGAACCCGCAACCTCTGAGTCATAACTACGTAATACTTTTATTTCTCACTCTCCAACGTATCCATTATTATTATTATTATGAAATTATAAAGAAAAAATAAAAAGATTGAACAAAGAAACAAGAACAAAAAAGAGCATGAAGCTAATGTCCTACCTAAAGAGCGACGTTATTGCCTGTGGCAATCTCTTCCACCCAACACTTTTTGGACTGTACTGAACCCAACATTCAAGTCACTGGCCGCCCCTGATTTCTTGCTACAAAGTCAACTCCCTAGCTCCTGGTATTGAGAAGTCCTGACTTCTGGTCCCGATCTATACTCGTTTCACGAAAGTTGAGTCCACAAAAGTTCCAATGTCCGAGCATTGTTAAGCAGCCCCTAGACGATCAATATATTGATCAATATGTATTGATCAATATTATTGAAGGTCCCGTCAATATGTTTCTTAGACGTCAATATACACCATCAATATCGAGATCGGCCTCTGAATCTGCAGATTTTACACTTTCTTAATTCGTGCTCTAAGCGCCAAAAATGACATTTAAATTTTCCACAATTCATATGGAAACTAATGTTAAAAAAAATGTAAACAATCAAATTCGTACCAAAACTGACGTCATTTCAACAAAATTATGTTTGCCTCACAAAGAATTCAAAAAAAATTCAAGATGGCATCTCTATGTATTATATTAACTCTATGGTTTCTCACTACTTCTTTTTTTTAACTAATTAAATAAAAATTAAAGGACCGCACATGCATTCAGGACGTATCGATCAGAACTGAGACCAAATATTGATCAATATGCCTCAATATGGTTCCTAGACGTCAATATGAGCATCAATATCGTTCCGTCAATATAGAAAAATTAAAAATCCTATCAATATGCTTCAATATGCTGTCAATATTATTGAACCCCTTCTAGACGATCAATATGGCCTTTCAATACGTATTGATCAATATATATTGATCAATATTTTGATCGTCTAGGGGCTGCTTTAAGCAGCTCCTAGACGATCAATACATATATTGATCAATATGTATTGATCAATATTATTGAAGGTCCCGTCAATATGTTTCTTAGACGTCAATATACACCATCAATATACTTCACTTTTGTTCTGTTTTTAATCTTCACTTGTACGCGCTAAAATAAAAAAAATATATCGGCAATTTTTCGAAGTAATGACGTCTAATACAGATATGGCGTTTCTTGCCTTGACGTTGTTAGTGTGTGAAAGAAAAAAAAAAAAAAAGAAAAGAAAAGAAGTAGACGCTGGTCAAAAGAATGGTACAAATTCAGAAGTCGTTTTACTCACGAACATTTGCTGAATTTTCTGCAAGTCACAGAACCAGAAGATTACAAAAAATTCTAATAAAAAAAAACTAATTAAAAAAAATTAAAGGACCGCACATGCATTCAGGACGTATCGATCAGAAATGAGACCAAATATTGATCAATATGCCTCAATATGATTCCTAAACGTCAATATGAGCATCAATATCGTTCCGTCAATATAGAAAAATCCTATCAATATGCTTCAATATGCTGTCAATATTATTGAACCCCTTCTAGACGATCAATATGGCCTTTCAGTACGTATTGATCAATATATTGATCGTCTAGGAGCTGCTTTAGTCGATGTGATGATTTGACATCTCCACTATTTTTGGTTAATCTGACATCTCCACTATTTTTGGTTGATCTGACATCTCCACTATTTTTGGTTGATCTGACATCTCCACTATTTTTGGTTGATCTGTCATCTCCACTATTTTTGGTTCATCTGACATCTCCACTATTTTTGGTTAATCTGACATCTCCACTATTTTTGGTTAATCTGACATCTCCACTATTTTTGGTTGATCTGTCATCTCCACTATTTTTGGTTCATCTGACATCTCCACTATTTTTGGTTGACCTGTCATCTCCACTATTTTTGGTTCGTCTAATCATCATCATAATAGGGTGGCGTCATCGTGAACGATGGTAGCCAGACAGTGGAGGAATGATTCAGCATTTGTACCACTGTCTTCACAAGGAGGCTAATAATTGACAAGGGCCCCCAGAACCAAGCCAATCCTGGTCTACTCCCTGTTTATAGTCCCCCAGCCAGACGTTAATCTGACATCTCCACTATTTTTGGTTGATCTGACATCTCCGCTACTTTTGGTTGATCAGACATCTCCACTATTTTTGGTTTATCGGACATCTCCACTATTTTTGGTTGATCTGACATCTCCACTATTTTTGGTTTATCAGACGTCTCCACTATTTTTGGTTGATCTGACATCTCCACTATTTTTGGTGGATCTGACATCTGCACTATTTTTGGTTTATCAGACGTCTCCACTATTTTTGGTTTATCTGACATCTCCACTATTTTTGGTTGATCTGACATCTCCAATATTTTTGGTTGATCTGACATCTCCACTATTTTTAGATCTGCTCCATATATCCATCAAATCATTCATACAAAACGATTATTACCACCTTTTCCTACATAAATCCTTCTCAATCCTCTCTTTCCGTCTTATTATTTGCCTTCCACTTAGTTATGTTCCTAATTATCTAATTAACGTTAAAAGCAGCTGGGGGTTATGTCGTAAGAAATGCTTTGAGCAATAACCTAACCTGGTTACCTTCCACTAGAGAGTAATATTATTATATTTAGCGTTCTATCACTGATGTGACCATTCAAATGCGAATCCTCGTGATGCTGGCTTTTCCCGGCCCCATTCAGGCTGGGTGAGGATAATTTGAGTAGCTAGTTTGTGCGTTTCTATTGAATGTAGTGTGAATCCTCCGTCGTGATTTGATCATGCAGTTTGAATCGACATTAAACAAATTAAATAAATACATACATAGGTATACCTATTTTTTATCTCCTTTCGTGAAGCACAGTATAACCACTTCAATCAGACTCCAAACTGGTGTTAGGTGAATCAGACATTATTTTATCTAGACCCCGTAATCTATGCAGAATTTCATGTAAGTAATTGCCTATGCAATGTCATACATAACTACATTCTATGTAAATATGGTATATTCTATGTAAATATTTCGCATGTATAACTCTTTCAAAGTTGTTTGTATACCGGGTGGTAAGGGTTGGGTGGAAGAGATTGCCATAGGCAATAAGCCCGCCCTTTAGTTTGGACATCTGTATATATTTATCAATGTTTTTTTTTTCTTTTTCTTCTTCTTCTTGTTTATTTTTTGTCAATTTTGCATTTTATTTTTTATCATTATTTGCTTGAACATAATTTATTATGTCCTGTTGATAAATAATGTAATAATAATACGTGCTCTAAAGCACGTTTTTTTTATTGAATTTTGCGTACCTCTAAATCATATTTGGCGAATGTTTGACACAGAAAGTCATGAATATTTTCTCTATCAACTATTTTACATAATCATTTTTTTATTTAATTTTAATAATAATAATAAATACCATTAGGTATTGTATATTTTACGGTACATGACCGATTAAAAAAAAAAACCAATATGTAAAAGAAAATGAAAAAAAAATTACTCAGTTTCATGGCCCACTCCTCCTTGAGGATCAAGATTAAGACAGAACCACACTGATGCGATGCTTTGCAACACATCCCATCTGAAATGTTGCGCAACATTGCAACACAAAATGTTGCACCCAGTTGGATCCCGGGTTATGATGAGAAAACTATTCAAAATAATACCCAGTAATTTGTTTTGTTATCCAAATTCGATCAAGTTTTGTTAACAATAAGAATTTAAATACATACGAGGAACATTTACAAAGTAATACTATAAGAATTTAGTCTGTCTGGTAGACTATAAACAGGGAGTAGACCAGCAGTCTGGCTGGGGGACTATAAACAGGGAGTAGACCAGCATTCTGGCTGGGGGACTATAAGCAGGGAGTAGACCAGCATTGGCTTGGTTCTGGGGGACCTTGTCAATTATTAGCCTGCTTGTAAAGACATTGGTAGAAGTGCTGAGTCATTCCTCCACTGTCTGGCTACCATCGTTCACGATGACGCCACCCTATGATGATGAAAATCATAGGAACAAAACTTGATCAAGCGTAGTGCTAATTCCAACGGCATTCTCTTCCAATTAACTTAACCACCCTGTAGAAGTGTAAATAAATATGTGCGCATTCTGAAATCTAGTGTAAAATATTTTTCACTTCATCTATTTCTTGTAATTATTTTCAAATTGAAATGTTGCGTTATAATTGGCCGCAGATTGAATGTAAATGTCGAAGAATTTACAAATATACAGGTACAATGTATATTTACATAATGTACCTGGTACATAGATATTATGTAAATATGGTTACTCAGGTTACTTTAATATCAATTTAAACATGTAAATAATATACATATGTTGTATATATATACATATTTATGTAGTAGGTAACTAAGTATTCATAAGTAACATGGTCAAGGCAGACCCCGAAATCCACGAAAAACCGCTATTAAACGTTTAATGGCGATTTTGATTTTGGGTTTTTGGTAAACGATTGAATATATCAAAAAGTTGAAGAGAGTTGGACCCCCTCTAAACCAAATGTTTGATGGAAGACAATAGTGTTTAGAATAGTAGTGCTTTATTTAGACTGTCGTCTTGAGGGAGTCCTATTACGCTAACAGGCAGGTAGATATACTTGGTTTTTTTTTAGAACTAGATGAGTGTCTTATTTCTGCAGAAAGCCCGGAGATGACACATCTTGTGGATCTTGTCAAGATCTGAAGTCAGGACAGTAGTCCTATCAGGAGACCTGATCTGGAGGCAAGGCCGGGTTTGGGAAAAGGCAGGGGTTAGGCTGAGTAGGAGCCAAACTCCGTGGCTCAGTGGTTAAGAGCATTGGTTGCTCTGACCCGGAGGTTGCGGGTTCGAATCCCGGCCGAAGCGGAAAATTCTAACAGTTTTTCCGTTTCCGGAATGGCATGGATGTAAAGGTAAAGTGACCTGAACTAATGTGAAATCACAACTACCTTTATAAAAGAAAAACAAAGAAATAAGGCTTAGGAGTAGGAACAGGTGTTTCTACTTCTTTACATAGATATACACTGATATATTCTTTTCAGCCAGTGTCGATGGCATCTTATATAAAAGTACATCAGTACTTAAAGGGATTTTCATCAATGAGAGAGACGCATTTTAGAATGTTAAAATAAATCTTATCATTATTATTATTTAGTTGAAAGAAACTTCCCAATTTTTTCCTTTTCCGAAATTACATGGGAGATCGGTAAAATACGGCCCTACCTCAGCATGGGTCGGCTACATCTGGCCCTGTCTCCGCAATGAGAGACAATTTCAGTCACAGATAAAAGTTGAGGCAAATTGAAATGTGGAAGATGGTAATAATTATGTGGCCGAGTGAGTAGAGAGTAGGCTGGTTACACTGATTCTAGAATCTAGAGATCTAGACACTCGTGATTCAGCCTCTGAGAATCCACAAGACGTGCCTAACCTATTCTGTCCCGGTAGCTCAGTGGTGAAGGCGGCACTCTATGAATCCACAGGTTCCAGAGGTCGTGGGTTCGAAACCCAGCCGAGACATGACAAGTTATCCTCCCATTTGGGATTTTTACCACATAATAATATGTCTTGGGCTTACTGCTGGAATAATGGGACTTTAATAGTCCCTATCGGGCAATATAAATAAGGCGGTATTATTATTATTCTACTACACAGCTGTTTATTGAAGTTCCTAACCTATTCTACTGAACAGCTGTTTATTGACGTTCCTAACCTATTCTTCTGAACAGGCTGTTTATTAAAGTTCCTAACCTATTCTACTACAGAGCTGTTTATTAAAGTTCCTAACCTATTCTACTGAACAGTTGTTTATTAAAGTTCCTAACCTATTCTACTGAACAGGCTGTTGACGTTCCTAACCTATTCTATTGAACGTTCCTAACCTATTCTACTGAACAGCCTGTTGAAGTTCCTAACCTATTCTACTGAACAGGCTCTGGAAGTTCCTAACCTATTCTACTGAACAGGCTGTTGCCGTTCCTAACCTATTCTACTGAACAGGCTGTTGCCGTTCCTAACCTATTCTACTGAACAGGCTGTTGCCGTTCCTAACCTATTCTACTGAACAGGCTGTTGGAGTTCCTAACCTATTCTACTGAACAGGCTCTGGAAGTTCCTAACCTATTCTACTGAACAGCTGTATAATGACGTTCCTAACCTATTCTACTGAACAGCTGTATAATGACGTTCCTAACCTATTCTACTGAACAGGCTGTTGAAGTTCCTAACCTATTCTACTGAACAGGCTGTTGCCGTTCCTAACCTATTCTACTGAACAGGCTGTTGCAGTTCCTAACCTATTCTACTGAACAGGTGTATAATGACATTCCTAACCTATTCTATTGAACAGGCTGTTGCAGTTCCTAACCTATTCTACTGAACAGGCTCTTGAAGTTCCTAACCTATTCTACTGAACAGGCTGTTGGAGTTCCTAACCTATTCTACTGAACAGGCTGTTGCAGTTCCTAACCTATTCTACTGAACAGGCTCTTGAAGTTCCTAACCTATTCTACTGAACAGGCTGTTGCAGTTCCTAACCTATTCTACTGAACAGGCTCTTGAAGTTCCTAACCTATTCTACTGAACAGGCTGTTGAAGTTCCTAACCTATTCTACTGAACAGCTGTATAATGACGTTCCTAACTTATTCTACTGAACAGCTGTATAATGACGTTCCTAACTTATTCTACTGAAAACCTTGCAGAAAGCCCTAACATCCTCTATTGGAAAAGTGGGCCATGCCTCGAGATCAAAGTTTGGGAACCACTCTATGCTCGGTCTAAATTTTAATATTCTGGGCACATACATAGTTAGTCACATGTTCTTTCTCAGTTCTACTAGTACCGACTTGATCGTTAGGGCAGTGGACTTGTAACCTGGAGTTCTGTGATCGAGTACCTCGCAAGCATGGATCATTTGAGTGAGGCTGGTTTGATTTAACTCTTACAACACAATTGTGATTGTGACTGCCAAATTCAATAAAATTCTTATTTTAGTTTATTTCTCTTTCTCTATCTTTCTCTGTGTTTCTTTTTCTCTCTTTTCCTCTGTATCTTCTTTTCAACTTCTTATTCTTCTTTTTTCTTTTCCTCTTTCTCTCTTTTTGTTTTTCTTTGTCTTTAACTTCTTTTTTCTTTCTTTCTTCCTTTCTCTCTATTTCTTTATTTCTGTTTCTTATAATTATAACTCTTCTCCTTTGCCTTTTTCATTGCTTTTCGTCTGTTGTGACACTAATGAAGTTCTATTCTCATTATTGTTTTCTTCTTGTTTTAATATTCTATCTTCTTCTTCTTCTATCTCTTCTTCATTTTCATCTGCTTCTCACTGTCTTTTTTTTGTGTCCTCCTTCGTTTTTTTCATTTTCTAATATTTCATGTTCTCTTTTTCTTCTTATCCTGTTTCTTTCTCTTTACTTTCTACTTTTTATCTTCTTCATTTTCATCAACTAGAACAGTAAAAATTGTGTCTTATCTCCTGAATTTCTTTTTTTTTTCTGTGTCATTCCTTTTGTTTTTCATCATTTTCTAATATTTCATCTTCTCTTTTTCTTCTTATTCCGTTTCTTTCTCTTTCTCTTCATCTTCTACTTTTTATATTCTTCATCTTCATCTTCTTGAACAATAAGAATTGTCCTTATCTCTTGATTTTCTCTTTTTTTGTGTCATTCCCCCGTTCTTCTATTTCTATTTCTTCATTTTCTAATATTTCATCTTCTCTTTTTCTTCTTATCCTGTTTCTTTCTCTTCACCTTCTACTTTTGATCTTCTTCCAGTAAGAATTGTTTCTTATCTCCTGATTTTCTTTTTTCTTCTATGTCATTCCCTTCTTCTTCATTTTATACTTTTCTTCTGGTCCTATTTCTTCCTCTTTATCTTTTCTTTTACTTCTTCCTCTTCTGCTGCATCAGTATTCTCCTTTTCTGTGTTTTCCATTCCTTCTTCTTCATTTTATAATATTTTATCTTCTTTTTTTTTTTTCCTATTTTTTTCTCTTTATCTTATCTTTTCTTCTTTCTCTTCTTCTTCTTCGTATTTTCTTCTTCTTCTTCCGCCAGGACAATTGTCTCTCATCTCGTGGTGGAGGCTGCGCGGAAGAGTCTCAGCTCTAAATGAATGGTCATTAACAACGTGCTCTGCATCCACAAATCTATGATGCTGAGGGGCCCAAAGTTAAAATGTCAAATCAGTTGGTTTAAAAAGGTCGCTATTAATTTCATGAGATAAATCTATTTTTGCGTATTGAAAGATGATTTGATGGGACATTCATTTCCCAAAATTGAAAACGAGTTTTCTATTTTTATTGAATAAAACAATGCTTTTAAAATTTGTGAGAGTCGTTGAAAAAATATATTTGAGTTCAGTAGTAAAACTTGGTAATCGTGAAAGCTAAGGGGGCCGCACTGTCGTAAAAAATCGAAAGAGGGCCGGTTGATATTTTTTTTTATTAAAACCTATCGAGTGGGGTATTGAATGAAAGGTCTCGATGTCCTCATACTTGATTGAACATTTATAATGCGATAGTTAAATCTGTGTGAGGTTTACACTTCACAGAACCACTAGCTATGGCTGGTTCAATCAATATTGGTTTGGTGCGAGTCTCGGATTGGCAACGCTAGTTCCAAAAGGATCCGTCAAATTAGCGCTAGTGTGCCTATGTAAAGTGTACACGAGATTGAGCAAAATTCGGTTTTGTCATTTTTTGATAGAACCGGCCGCTAGTCTATTCTCGATACCGGGCTCTAGCTAGTCAATTCTCAAAGTAAACCTGAATTTTAACTTCCGTCCCCCTGCGATATATCTCAAAATTAGATCGCGTCAGTAGTAAAAAAAGAGCATACCTATTTGAGATAGATGTGAGGAACTGTCAAAGTAAACCTGAATTTTGACTTCAGTCCCCCTGCGATATATCTCAAAATTAGATCGCGTCAGTAGTAAAAAAAGAGCATACCTATTCGAGATAGATAGATGTGAGGAACTTTTTCCCTGAGTCGTACGAGATAATGGCCATGTGAGTATTAATAGTCCTCATGAGGTACTTCCGAGTATAAATAGAAAAAAGAGAAGTTGTACTAGATGTACATGAATATCATAACATACCTGGACAGCTGTTTCGAGCTTATTTGCTCTCATCATCAAGTAATAGTTCTGATTATCCATAATATCCATGTCATCAACTCTCTATTTTAAACAGTATAAACAGAAAAGTGAGAAGTTGTACCTCCATGAGTACCTACATGAGTATCAGAACATAGCGGGACAGCTGTTTCGAGCTTATTTGCTCTCATCATCAAGTAATAGTTCTGAGTATCCATGCCATCAACTAAGCTCTCTATTTTAAACAGTATAAACAGAAAAGTGAGGAGTTGTACTAGATGTACATGAGTATCAGAACATACCTGGATAGCTGTTTCGAGCTTATTTTCTCTCATTAGCAGGTAATACTTCTGATGATCCATGCCATCAACTAACCTCTCTATTTTAATCAGTATAAACAGAAAAGTGAGGAGTTGTACTAGATGTACATGAATATCAGAACATACCAAATGAGGACTCGCCAAGGTCGACGTTGCTTAACATTAGTGATCAAATGAGAGCTACTGTAAAGACAGATATAATACACAGATAAATATACTAAGGTTTGTTTTACATATTTTTAATTTGGGTTTACCGTCGCTTTCATCTGCATGGTCAATATGGTCATGGTCATATCACAACGGGGGATTCACACTTTATTCGTTAAAAACTCACAAACCAGCTACTCAAATTAACCTTACCCAGCCTGAGTAGGACCAGGAATAGCCAGCATCACAAGCGTTCGAATTTGAATGGTCACCCATCCATGTCATGTCGCTGGACATTAGGGTTCGATGCTCAGCAGTGCAGAAATTTTCTGCTCTGTACTTCGACTCTTGAGGATAAATGAGTAGGTTGTTGTTTTATTTTTTTTATTCTAATTTTCAATTTTTTGACTGTCGCAAAGTTTTCCATTACATTTATCCGAATTTGAACATTGCCTTTACGATAGGGCTACTAAAACAAGGTCGGTGCTAAAGGTAAGAGGAAAGATAATAATAACACTCTTTAGTGGAAGGTAACCACCAGGGGAGGTTCATGCTTAAAGCATTTTCTACCACCCAACCCTCAGAGACTTATTATTATGTGCTCACATTCTCAAATAAATGAGGGAAAAATTCATGCATTGAGTGGGATTCAAACCAACGAATCCCTACGCTACCTGTATTACCTGACTAGCGCGTTAGCCACTGGACTACCAATACCAAATCACTTATTAAGTGGTCACATACTCAGATAAATGAGGAAAAATTCATGCTTTGGTTGGGATTCGAACTAACGAATCCCTACGGAACCTGGATTACTAGACCAGATCAAATACGATACACGAGGAAGTTATGCGTCCCTCGTGTGCGACCCTCTGGTTGTCTCTTTTATCTCGCCAAACACATCTGTGATATCTGCAAGAAGTAACAACGTTAGAACATGGCCTGGGATTTAGAGATCTAGCCAACTAATCTAGCTGATTGTGTTCTATACATATACATTTGTATAATAATGTATAATATGTGTTTAGGTCTGTATCATACAGATCTAGCCAACTAATCTAGCTGATTGTCCTCTGTACATACATATATGTGATATGTGTTTAGGTCTGTATTGTAGTGATCTAGCTAGCTAACTAATCTAGCTGATTGTCCTCTATACATACATTTATGTAATACTAGCAGTTAACCCATGCTTCGCCACGATCTAAAAGTGCACTTTTAGGGCTCTATCTATGGAACGGTTTGGACTTATGCAAAATCCTTTCTTATTGCACGTATTCAGTATGCAAGGAATGTTGTGTCAAAATTTCAGCTCGCTAGGTATTACGGTTTGGGCTGTAGAGCGATGATCTGTCAGTGGTCAGTGACTTTGACATTTATATATTAAGATGTGTTTAGGTCTGTATTATAGAGATCTAGCTAGATAACTAATCTAGCTGATTGTGTTCTATACATATACATTTCTATAATATGTGTTTAGGTCTGTATTATAGAGATCTAGCTAGCTTACTAATCTAGCTGATAGTGCTCTATACTATACGTACATCGTGCATTTATAATATGTGTTTAGGTCTGTATTATACCAAGCATGAATTTTTCCTCATTTATTTGAGTGTGCGACCAAATGAAGTTATCATATTGTGTTAATCACTCAAACTCGCTTTACTAAATCTACGCTGAAACCGGGGGACTTGAACCACCGACCTCCAGTTTACAAGTCCGCCGCCTTATCAATCAAGCTACTGAGGACGGTGAGTATGTGAACACATAGTAATAAGTCTCTGAGGGTTAGGTGGTAGAAAATGCTTTGAGTATTAATCTCGCCTGATGGTTACCTTCTACTTCTTCTTTTACTCTGTCTTATCCCGCTCAAGCAGAGTCGGCGTTGTTCAACCTTATGGTTGAGGTGGTTACCTTCTACTGAAGAGTATTATTATTATCTTTCTTCTTAGTTCGACCGACTTATCGATCAAGCTACCCAGGTCGATTTTGACAAATATTATGTTATTTTTTTTCTTCTTTATAGTCTTCATTACAAACTAGCACCACCCTGTAGCTCGCCTGTGCAGCTATCGCATGATTTGCAAACTGTTGCGGATAAACAGGCTCCGCCCTCTTCGTCAGCCATCTGGTCTAATCACCGCGACTGCGCGATAAATAACCCGCACAATATAGTAATAATAACCCGCACGATTACACCTAACGCTCGCTAATTACCGCGCAGTCCAAATGAATCGACTTTTCACCAGGCACGGCCGGAGGGAAAATGTTTTAGCGGGTGCTGCCAGTACTACCACATAAAAGTACACTCTTTAGTAGAGGGCAACCACCAGGCGAGGTTAGTGCTCAAAGCATTTCTACCACCGAACCCTCACAGTCTTTTTATTACTGGGTTCAAGATTATAAGTACCTACCCAAACTAATTACCGAGAATTCTTTTTACTTTCATATTTTTATCTATTTCATATTTTTATTTTGAGAATATTTATTTTCTAGACCACTGATTTTTCTAGATATTCTGGATGTAGACCACAGATTTATCTAGATATTCTAGACCACATATTTTTCTAATACCTATGTACATAGATATTCAATTTTTAGAATATCTAAAAAATCTATTTTTTAATTTTTCTTCCAAGTTTTAGAGTATATATTTTCTAGACCCCAGATTTTATATTCTTGATCTAGATATACTAGAATTCTAGATTACCAGCTAAACGATACTAGATACAGAACCTATAATGAAGCGAAACCATATTAAAATGAAGTTAGATGAAAAAGTGAGCCTGTTGTAAAGGCGGCTTAACGACAGACACGTACTTATATTTATTTATAAATAATGTTAAGTTATCATATTTGTGTTAATCACTTTCGTGATATCACAACTACTCAAACTCGCTTTACTAAATCTTTGCTGAACTTCAGACTCGAACACAAGTCCACCGCATTATCGATCAAGTTACTGAGGTCGGTTATGATCATTTATATTATGTCGGTAAACACCGACTTCAGTAGCTTGATCAATTAGGTGGCGGACTTGTAATCTGGAAGTCGGTGGTTCAAGTCCCGTTTTCAGCGTAGATTTAGTAAAGCGAATTTGAGTAGTTGTGATATCACGACAGTGATTAACACAAATAATATGATGGGATTTCAACTTTCAATATTATGTAGGTATATTTTAAAAGTCGAAATCAATCCGTGGTAGAATCCTCGCTTACCATGTCGTGAGTCCCGGGTTCGATCCCCAGAACTAACCATTTTTTTCCCTTAATCTAATTACAGTTGTTTTTAAGTGATACCTTCCAATTGACTCGTGTTTGTTGCCCCAGCAAATAAGAATTATTGTGTCATTTCTCGCCTTTCAAAGGGGAGGCAAGAGGCATGGTCAAGCTATAGTACAGACCAGAAGAGTAACTGCTGTGTCAATGACACCATTGAGTGTGAAAAATGTAGAATCCAACTACTTGTATACTCAGGACAAGAGCTGGAAACAAACACTCTGAACTTATAAAACACCTGCTAAACTTTTCAGTCCAGCAGACGTGTTTGAAAGTTAAAAGTGAGCTGAAAGGGGTGCAATAGATCTAAATATTCAACGCGGGAAGTAGGAATTTCTTTTAGAAAAGACCCCCGGATATATGTATATAATAATGTAATGTATTGTAGCTGCTGTGTCATGGCTACGAAATATAAAGGCTGTGAAACTCTCATCTTTAAAAATATTGATAATGATGTCCTCAGCCGCCTCAGGTAATCTACACGGCAATTAAAGTGCAATTATTATGTATTTATTAATCTCAGAGGGATTAGCAATGAACGTAATATATTATATTATGTATGTATAATGTATATTGTATATACAGGGTGTCCTTAAAGTCCCACTCCACCCCCCGTATCTCAAGAACGGGTGAAGATATAGAAGAACGCTAAAACCCAATTTTCTTAACTACCCCAGTCAGGCTGGGCACGAACCAACTCTAAAATCTTAAATACAATCATTTTATTTGAATACATCAAATAGGTACAAAATGTTAGGTATTAGGTAAATATTTCGGTTCCAAGTGCAGAATGCTATCAGGAAAGGTGGGTTTTTAGTTGGTGGAAATCCCACACCCCAGGCTAAGACCTGGGTGTCTTTAAAAGTTTTTTCCCCGCCCTTACTTTAAAAAAAAAAAAAAAAAAATAGGTATTCATTTACTCAGGAAATTTACTTAATAATTGTAATACACAAAAACATGAGAACCATTTTCACTTCTTTTCAACAAGTTCAAGTTTATTTTTCAGGTGAAAACTTTTCTTTCAAGTGAATTTTATTTTCTTCATTTTTTCATTTTTTTGAAAAATTACCTAAGATAAGATAAGATTTGTTTGTAATAAATTAATATTTTTTTACAAAACTTCCTAAGATTATTTTAGTCCTGGAATGTCCCCTGGAGTTGATTCTTAGGGTGCCCTAAAACTCTGGCACCCTGTATATACCTACCTACATAATAAATAATATATGTTAACTGGTGTGTTCAGGGCCACATTAATGGGGTGAGGCCGAGAAAAGGCCGAAAGTTTATTGTTGGGTCGGGTGGAATAGATGGGTATAGGTAATAACCCCCACCCTTTAGTTAGGACTCTCTCTCTCTCTCTCTCTCTCTCTTAACTATATCATTTTCAAATTTACATTTCATTGTTTCCAGTTTCCACGATACATAATTAATTTTATTATTATTATTATGTTATTGTTATTAAAAACATACCTTGTAAGTGTTAAATTCAATTTTGGAAAAATAAATAACATCTTCCACTAGCCGATACAGAATTTTTTGTAGGATCTAGAATGTAGAAAAAACGGTATTCTACCATGTAAAACATATTTTAAGAAAATGGGTTTAGTAGATAGTTTTGCAGATAGGTACAAGTAATTTAGTTTAAAATTTCAAAATTGGCAATTGTATACCATGTGAATAAATCACGAGAATGTATTGTGAACATTATTGGCAGTGTATTTAAGCATGTTTTATTTATATTTTTTCATTCTAAATACAATGTGAACCAATCACGAGGAAGTATTTTGTCCATAATTGGCAGTGTATTTTTATTATGACTCTACTCAATGAGGAATTGCCGTACATAATTTCGGGCCTCAACTCGGTGCCCCAGGTTTTTCCGAGTGTCAAAACCGCCCCTGTTAATGTACAAGTACAAACGTTAGTTATGCTATAAAGCAATGATCATATCCGCTAATTACATGGTGATTAAAATAAGATAAGTATACAGCTTTTATATACAAATGTAGATGTTATATTACACGAGCGCACGAATAGCTCAGTGGTTAAGAGCTCGCTTGCCACGCGGAAGGTCCCGGGTTCAAACCCCCGCGCCGACAAAAATTGTATTCAAAATTTGGTTTCAGTTGTTTGTAGGAGATACCTTCCGGTGCGCTCGTGTTGACCCAGCACCTAAATGGGAAGTAGTGTGTCACTTCTCGCCCATCAGAGGGTAGGCATACTACGGGATGGGCAGGCTACAACACAGACCACAAGCGTCTACTGTAGCTCCTGTTTCATGGCTGCGAAAAAAAAAAAAAAAAATGTAGATACGAGTATTTATATGCTAAGTATTTATAAAATACCATAATATAGAGGTATGTTATTAATATAGAAGTATAGGCAAACGATTAAGGTAGATATTTAATAATAATAATAGCACTCTTAAGTGGAAAGGTAACCACCAGACGTGGTTAATGCTCAAAGCATTTTCTACCACCTAACCCTCAGAGTCCTATTATTATGTGAACATATGCTCAAAGGAATGAGGAAAATTGCATTGGGTTGGATTCGGACCAACGGATCCCTACGCTACCTGACTAGCGAGTTAACCACTTGACTTCCAGTTGAAAGGAAGATTTGGGGAGTGTGAGAGTGAGAGAGCTTTTTGGAAAGTGGGCCAGTGCTCGTTCCGTAAAGTTGAGCAACATTTAGCGAGGTTAGGAATGGGATGATTAACCACTCAAATTCGAAACCCCCCACCAACTTAGGCTGTGAGGAAGTCATGTGGGTAGCTAGTTGATGAGCTTTCAGTGACCGTAGGGTAAAACCCCTAATATGACCTTCGCGGTGGCAAGGTAAACCGCAAAGACATGACTTTCTTCAGGATCAATAAATCTTACCTGTGTATAAATAGTACCTACACTATAACCTATAAAAGTATAAATCAATAGATTTATTTTTGTTGCGTCACTAAAGTTAAGTAACATCTAGCCAGGTTAGGACTGATATGGGTAACCAACAAACCAATCATTTAAATTCGAAACCCCCTGATGATGACTATTGCCGGTCCAACCCAGACTGGGTGGAGTTAATGTAGATAGTTGATTGCTAAGTTTCCAGTGAATGGAGGGTAAAACCCCCAATATAACCTTGGCAGTGGCAAGGATCAATAAATCTTACCCATAAATAAAATATACCTACAAATCTATATACCTTTAAATCTATAAACCTACTATAGAACTCGCTTTACTAAATCTACGCTGAAACCGAGACTTGAACCACCGACCTCCAGGTTACAAGGCCACCGCCTTATCGATCAAGCTACTGACGTCGGATATACCTACAATACCTACATATAGTATCTATATAGTAGGTATATAGGTTTATAGGTATATATTATTTATATACCTATTATATAAATAATATAAACCTATACATATACTTACTATATAGATAATATATACCTATAAATAGTACACTTTAACCTGTAAACCAATAGATTTATTCACAATTAGTCCTACAATTTGTTCCAATTAAAACAAAAGTAATGTACTGATTGATTTCTCACCAACTGACCATATATCCCCATGTCCTATCAGGGTTGGACCTAGGACATTTGTTAGAAGAATCATAAAAGATAGCGATTTCTTTTTTATTTTCTTTTATTTATTTATTAGTTTTAAACTCATCGAAATAAAATAATGGTTTAAACACCTCCGATTAAAATATTGGTTTGAAACACCTCCAGTTAAAATATTGGTTCAGAGCGCGCGATTAGCTCAGTGGTTAAGCACTCGCTTGCCATTCTGAAGGTCCCGATCCTTCGTGCCTACAAAATTCTATCTTTGGTTACAATTGTTTGTAAGGGATACCTTCCGGTGCGCTCGTGTTGACCAAGCACCTAATTTGGGAAGTATTGTGTCACTTCTCGCCCATCAGAGGGGAGGCATACTACGTGATGGGTAGGCTATTACAACACAGACCCCAAGCGTCTTCAGTAGCTCCTGTTTCATGACTACGAAATAAAAAACGGCTGTGAAACACTCATCTTTCAAAACAAAAAAACTCAT
This sequence comes from Bactericera cockerelli, assembly GCA_024516035.1. Lineage (NCBI taxonomy): Eukaryota > Metazoa > Arthropoda > Insecta > Hemiptera > Triozidae > Bactericera > Bactericera cockerelli. The sequence goes on from CM044966.1 coordinate 18,156,773, forward strand.
CGAAATATACCTCTTATCCCTGATACCTCTTATCCCTTGAAAACCGGCCCTGTATACACTATTATGTTCTATTTATTTCTACAAACGGGACCCCATTTCCAGGGATTTACGACTTTTCTTATTTATTCATTTTCAGTGTCTCATAAATCTTTGACAGACCGCACGGGTTAATAAATCTTTGATGGACCGCACAGGTTAATTTATAGACTTTCATTTCTATTTGTTTTTTTTTTTTTAAATTTATTAATGCCTTTTTTGTTTAGAGTTTTTAATGACATTTTTATCTATTGGTGCATTGGTGTTCGAGTGGTTAAAGCGCTAGTCTGGTAATCCAGATAGCGTGGAGATCCGTTGGTTCGAATCCTTTAGTTAAGCAACATCTAGCGAGATTAGGACTGGGATGAGTAACCTTTCAAAACCCCCACCTCGTGATGCTAGATGCTAGCTAATTCCGGCTCAACCTATAAGTTCGCAGTGAATGGAGGGTAATACCTCCGTCTCGACATAACCTCATCAGTGGCAAGGGAAACCCCAAAACATAACTTACTTCACATGAAAATCAGGCGCGGCCGGTGCTAAGGAACTGCGGAACTGCAGCACCACCAGAAACAAAATGAAAAAAAAAGGGTCTGCACTGTTCAACCTCATGGTTGAGGTTAATTTATTATTATTATTATATATATCTAATTATTCACTTTTTATTTATGATCGTCTATTTTAATAGTTCAATCGACTTTGTCGAGTAATTAAGCCCCGCGGACTTGAAGCTAGTGGTTCTCAAGCATTGGAAGGTTTTTATTTGTCTTTGAAGACTGAGGGGACAGTAAAGATACCAAATATCGCCTTGTTTACTAACCGGTCATTAGTATACTAATCGGGGATTGATTTTACACCAGTGCCGTTCCCAAGATACAGAGCCCCCTAAGTGGGCTGCCAACTTAACGTTTTTTTTTTTTTTAAAGATGAGTGTTTCACAGCCGTTTTTTTTATTTCGTAGCCATGAAACAGGAGCTACTGTAGACGCTTGTGGTCTGTGTTGTAGCCTACCCATCCCGTAGTATGCCTCCCCTCCGATGGGCGAGAAGTGACACAATACTTCCCAATTAGGTGCTGGGTCAACACGAGCGCACCGGAAGGTATCCCTTACGAACAATTGTAACCAAATTAAGAATACAAATTTTTGTCGGCACGGGGGATCGAACCCGGGACCTTCCGCATGGCAAGCGAGTGCTTAACCACTGAGCTAACGTTAAATTGGCAGCTTACTTAGGGGTGCGGATAGGTCTAAAAATCAGGTACCGAAATCACGAAATCACGCTAGATACAAATCTAGCTACATTAAATAGCAATTAATTGCTACAGAGAAGGGACTCAGCCCACCAGAACAGATTGGGTCGGGAGATGGCTAGTTTTTTTTTATCACCATTAATTTGATATGATTCGTCCAAGGCAACCCCAGTTTGGGGACCTCGCCTTTCGCTTCCCGATGAAAGGACACCTACAACAAGACAAGGCAGTACCGAGAGGCGAGAGGGGTCCAGATCAAATAAATTAGATCCGAATTTATTGCTTCTAGATTCCCATAGATCACCGACTCCAACCTCCTCACCTAGCCGATACTAATAGATCACCTTTTCCTTTTTTTTACTTTTTTTTCACCTATGTATTGTGGGTTTCATAAAGCATATCAATTATGTATTTATTTATGGAAATTGGAAAAGAGAGTAGTGACAGCGAAGAAAATATTTCAATTGAACGTTTTGAAATAAAGTTAATCGGGATTAATCCCGTTGAATAATATAAAATAATAATAAAAAAAGGGTGTATCAAAAGGTCATGTACAAAAAGAAACCACGCATAGTAGAGCTCAAGTAAAGGCCACTTTGCTTAATAAACCCCCATATGGAAATGGACGCTAAGATCGCGAGGGCCAACCGAAGTTGGCACTTAAAATTCGAATAATAATTATTAAAAATCGAATTATTTTGGGATTGACTTCATTTTTATCATTACGTCTTCAATTGTTATCATGCTTCTTTGGTGAGTATTTGGCACTTAGTCCCCTATCAGGGGCGGAGTTATGGGGGGGTCATGATATACACCCTAGCCACCTTAGGGTCCATTTCCGTATAGGGGTTTATTAAGCAAAGTGGTCTTTATTTGAGCTCTACTCTACGTGGTTTCTTTTTGTACACGACCTTTTGATACACCCTGTATATAGAGATGTATCTTCATTACTTTATTCTTGTTATTAGGATAACTTTATTACTATTTGCCGATACTAATAGTTCACCTCTTCTTGTTTTTTGTTTCTTTTTCACTCAAGTGTTGTAGGTTTCATAAAACATATTAATGATGTAAATGATGTATCTATTTATTCTGTATCTTCATTGATTTATCTTTGTTATTGGGATAAGCATTAACTGTTGGACCTGTTGGTAAATAACTCATTCACCATCTCTATCTCTCTCGTAGGAGTGAGATCAGGATGAGAAACTCTATCTCACCTACGAATTTCGGTGGCGCCGAGTTACGGCCAGAAATGATGTACGGCAATGCCTCATTGTGTAGAGTAGCGTTAGGATAAATAAATATAGGGCCATGCCTCGGGCAGTAACGCGGGTGAGGTTGCAAATTCAATAAATCACATCTTAGGGCCGAATATAAAATAGGTTTACTAAAAAATTAATAAGATAAGACAGATCGTCCCGTTGGCACCTATTCACCACTTAGGGCCAAATATAAAATGGGATTACAATACATTTAAGATAAGAATTCCTCAGGTTGGATTATAGTACGATTTGTCTGGTTATCTTTATATTTATTCTTTCACTACATTACTAATTGTAATTTATGTTTTTCTAGTTATAATTTCTAGTTATAATGTTTTTCTAGTTATAATATCCTGTATAAAATATACAATAAATAAAGAGGTGCTATATTAAACTGTTAATATAATGGGACTCCCTGTCTCGAGCCGACAGTCTAAATAAAGCACTACTATACTATAGTACCTACGCTGTGATTGGTTGAAACTTGAAACTATGACTTGAGGGACAGGGTGGCTTGGCTTTGCTGTAATCCTATGTTTTACTTCCGAGTAATTACTAATAATGGAAATCGGAAGTATTTAATAAAGGTCGATTCTGACAAATTACATACCTCTACAATATCACAATATCACAATTAATATTACTTTATTTCTACTGCCTGCGTAGAACAAAGAGTCTATTTTTGCTAACATAAAACACATGATGGTTTTTCTAACCCAAGTCTTTATTACCTTAGAATTAATAAAGTATGTCTTGTTAATGATATATTATTATTATAGACTGGTTGAAGTTCAACAAGAGAAGCAAAAATTATCACACCGACCTCTATTTAGATCTATTGTGACCAGTTGATTCCATTTGCTTTAACGTCCTGACAGGACGATGGATTTAGGATTTACCCTCCATTCGCTGGGAATCGTACCAGTTACCCACATTAACCTCTCCCAGCCTGGGTAGGGCCGGAAATGACAGCCTCACGTGTTTAGAGGGAACAGAATTTTCTTCGAAAAGTATGCCCCAACCGGGAATCGAACTCAGGATCTCTGGACTACGGGCATGGTGGTCACAACCGCTACGCCACAGAGCCTGGAAATGAGAGTGAGAATGATACATTAAATTTATGTGTAATTTTCTTGACCTCTTGTGGCAAAGTTGGCGTAAATCGCGCTATTAAGTAGATACCTATTTATAACGGTGTGTTTTTATACTCGTGTCATGATCTTATGGTTCATAATAATTACTTATTTCAAATGGTGTCAGTTTCACCCCTGACATTTTCAATGGAGAACCTAATTATTTTGTCTGGTTGCCTTTTTATTTCAACTTTTGACGTATACAGGGTGTTTCCTGGTACAGTGCACTGGTGGTCAAGTGGTTAACGCTCTAGTCTGGTAATCCAGGTAGCGCAGGAGTCCGTTGGTTCGAATCCCAGTCAGTGTATGAATTTTTCCTCATTAATTTGAGTTTGTGACACATAATAATAAGACTCTGAGGGTTAGGTGGTAGAAATGTGCATTTGAGCATTAACCTCGCCTAGTGGTTACCTTCCACTGAAGTATTATTATTATTATTTCCATCAAGAAAAATTCATTTTAGCAAAAAAAATTCATTGATCGTATATTTGTGTCATTCGTTTTTCCTATGAGACAGTTTGAGAAAAATGGTAGGTACAAGAAACCGATTTTTTTTTAAATTTTCTTTTTTAACCATCCTCACCCTGTAGGTAAATCGATCTAATTTTTTAAAACATCGATACTTTTTTATTTGTTTCTAATCACTTTGATCTATTCGTTGATAAATTTTATAGGTTTGAAATAATTGATTCATCACTTTCAAAACCAATTGATCTTTCTTTCTTCACCGATAGGTTAATTTATAAATCTTCTCTTTTCCAAATCAATTCTCAAAGCCGTCCAGATTCTGACCCTCCTTTATTTATCACCGACAGTTTTGACGGAAACTGTGTTATTGAGACTTATTGGAAATTTAAATGTATTATTAAGATGAATAAGATGTTTGATCAAGAAAGATGAAGAATTTGAATTTTAAACTGAGATGGATTCAATGAAAAAAATCTCTTCCGATGATCTTCCACTGGGCAGAGTACCAAAAAATGATGTAGGCGATTGGTTTGTAATGACGCCGAGCGCGGGATTAGCTCAGTGGTTAAGTACTCAGTGGTTCGATCCCCCGTCCCGACAAAAATTTTTATTCTGAATTTGGTTACACTTGTTTGTAAGTGTTACTTTCCGGTGCGCTCGTGTTGACCCAGCACCTAAATGAGAAGTATTGTGTCACTTCTCGCCCATCAGAAGGGATGCATACTACGGGATGGGCAGGCTACAACACAGACCACAAGCGTCTACAGTAGCTCCTGTTTCATGGCTACGAAATAAGAAAAAGGCTGTGAAACACTCATCTTTAAACAACAACAAAAAATGTTACTGTGTGTTACGGGTTACTAGCTGTCTCACCCGTGCTTCGCTACCGTTATTTTGGACCAGAAAATCCAGACATCCTGAAAATGGTAAAAGGTATTTTAATTTTAATAATTTTCTAAGTAGTTTGACGGTGGTTTAGGGGGGGTCAACTCTTATGAAAATTTCAATATCTGTTACCGTTTGGGCTGTGGTATTGAAAACAGACAACCCCTAAGAGAACTGTAGGGGTTAGATCAGCTTTACGAAAAATACATTTCGCTTAACGCTCTCATATTTTTTATGAGATTTTTTATGCGATTTTTTTTTTTTTTTTTGCTGTAATTTTTTATGCATTTCTCATCACAAGATAATGGTTGCTATAATAATATGAGCAGGTTCCTCCTCTTTAAGAAAAAATCTCTTGTAAAAAAACATAAAATTATTGTGTCCGTATATAATTGATTTTTAATTGTTTTTTAAAGACCTTCTTTCTCTTACTTCGCGTTAGTGTGTTCTTCTTCTTGCACTTGCCGTGTTCTTCTTCATACAAACCTAATTGTTGTCTATATTTCAGTAAATGTACCTATAGTAATTATAATGAAAGATTACAAATTATTATGAAATTTTAGAAAGGATCACAATAGGCGCACGAATAGCTCAGTGGTTAAGCACTCGCTTGTCATACGGAAGGTCCCGGGTTCGAACCCCGCGCCGACAAAAATTTGTATTCTTAATTTGGTTACAATTGTTTGTAAGGGATACCTTCCGGTGCGCTCGTGTTGACCCAGCACCTAAATGGGAAGTATTGTGTCACTTCTCGCCCATCAGAGGGGAGGCATACTACGGGATGGGCAGGCTACAACACAGACCACAAGCGTCTACAGTAGCTCCTGTTTCATGGCTATGAAACAAATAAGGTTGTGAAACACTCATCTTTAAAAAAAAAAAAAAATAATAATAATGATATCGCCTTATTTATATTGCCCGATTAGAACTATTAAAGTCCCATTATTCCAGCAGAATAATAATATTAATAATATAATTATAATGAAATATTACAAATTATTATGAAATTTTACAAAGGATTACAATAAAAATAATAATGTCGCTTTGGACTATTAAGCCCGATTAGGACTATTAAGCCCCAATATTCCAGCAGTTAAGCCCAAGATCCAGTGTTATGACCAAAAAGTTATAAAGTTAAAGTTATCAAATTTGTGTTAATCACTTTCGTGATATCACAACTACTCAAACTCGCTCTACTAAATCTACGGACTTGTAACCTGGAGGTCGGTGGTTCAAGTCCCGGTTTCAGCGTAGATTTAGTAAAGCAAGTTTGAGTAGTTGTGATATCACGAAAGTGATTAACACAAAAATATGATGATAATAATAATAATAATTCCGTGTCCGTGAGATAGGTATCGATACCTCAATCACGGTGGTGAGAGGATTATATGGACGCCCAGATCTAATATCTAGGCTCCTTTCATGTCCATTGATTCTACTTGCTTTTAACGTCCTACCTTGAGTTAGACAGTAGATAGGACGGGGGTTTTACCCTCCATTCGCTGGGAATCGTTCGAGCTACCCACATTAACCTCACCCAGCCTGGGTAGAGCCGGAATTGCCAGCCTCACATGTTCGGAGGGAACAGAATTTTTTCGTGCGAAAAGTTTGCTCCGACCGGGAATCGAACTGAGGATCTCTGGACTACAGGCAGTAGTCACAACCGTTACGCCACGGAGGCTGGCAAAAAAATATGATAACTTACTTATTTGTATGGATTTTTGTTATTTTCGGATCAGACAGGTAAACAAACACAAATATAATAACTTACTTATTTGTACGGATTTTTGTTATTTTCGGATCGGACAGGTAAACCACGTCTTGGTACAAAACCACAAAAATAATTCTCATCCGAAAATCCCAGGTCTGCACCAGGCCCGTAGGTTCACAATGACGGGGGGCGGGCCCCGGTGACTTATGGGTGGGCGGGGCCACGGCATTAAATCTAAGTTTACATGAGTGATATCTCGAGAACCAGTGGCGAAGGGTGAGGTCTTCCCGGGGCTGTGTTTTCCCCCTTTCTTTTTACTTTTTTTTCTTATAGAAGTATTGTATTTTTTTTTTTTTTTTTTTTTTTGAGAGAAAAAGAGCGTTTAATTATTAGAATTATGTTTGATGGTTTTTTTTTGTTGAAATTTTTTGAGAGACATTGTCAGGCTTATGTTTGATGGGTTTTTTCCTCTTTCTTCATTTTTTCTTCTTATAGAAAGTAAAGTAATGTTCTTTTTTAGAGACAGAGAGAGAGAGAGAGAGAGAGAGAGAGAGAGAGAGAGAGAGAGAGAGAGAGAGATACAGAGAAAGAGAGAGAGAGAGGGAGAGAGATATTAGGAAATATATTTATGTAACAACTGGATCACATGGGATTTATTTAATAATTTACAAATTTATATTTATATTTCTCAAACATAGTCTCATATATTTGACAAAAAATGTGTTTTGTGGTTGAATGCTTACTTATGAGATTTATTATTAAACATGTTGGATCAAGTATTATTTTAAAACTTGTTTAGTTTAAAAGATTTAGTTTAAAACTCAATTTTTTTTCCTGCAAATGGAGGGTACACCCCCGCCTTGATATGACCATGTAGTTGAAAGCATCATTAAACGCAAATGAAAGTTAAAAAATAAAAATATATAATATATATAGGTACTAAAAAAACTCAGGTGTACACAGAAATGTTCCAAGTACCCATCTAGCCAGGTTCGAATCTCGAGGGAATTGGGAGTTTTCCCTCTAAAGTTCAATAAAGTTCATCTCCCCATAAATAGCAAGCCGCGCCACTGATTAATAATAATTATAATGATGAAACTAAACAATTAATACAGAGAGAGAGAGATAAAAAAGAAAAGATTTATCGCTTAAAATGGGCGAAGAGCTAAATAATTATAATTTTTTGAAGAGAAGAAATGTCTGGCCAAGTGGTTCTTAAAAAGAAAATAATTATTAAAAAAAAACAGCAACATAATCATTAATAATTAACTTATTACCTAAAACAACATAAAAAATAAATAAGTCAGCGTTGATGGTAATACGTTGAATTCACCAGTTCTCATTCAGTCACTGAAGTTAAGCAACGTCCAGGTTAGGAATTGGATAGGTGACCATTCAAATTCTCGTGATGCTGGCTATTCCTGGCCCCACTCAGGCTGGGTGAGGTTAATTCGAGTAGCCGGTTTGTGAGTTTCCAGCGAATGGAGGGTGAAACCGTCGTCCTGATAATATGACTACAATGCAATTGAAAGCGTTGTAATAGTAGAAAATGCTTTAAGCATTAACCTCGCCTGGTGATTACCTTCCACTGAAGAATATTATTATTAGTACTAGCCGTTTGCCCGTGCTTTGCAACGGGACTAAATTTCAAATTTACTAAGGCATGGCCGTACTGCAATGCCTTTTTGAACTTTTTATAATTTTTCTGGACAAAACGATAATGGTTTTGGGGGGGTCAATTCTAAGACATTTTTCGCTATCTCTTACCGTTTTGGCTAAACAACTCCGGACTAACAAACATAGGTAGGTAGGTAGTCCTTTTTTCTGTTTTATATATAGAGATGAAAGTAAAATTAAAGGTAGGGTACATGTGCACTTGTACAAATTATTCGACAGTGATCATCCAGCCTGAGCTGGGCCAGAAATGAGATTGGTGACATTCATTTATTTGTATTATTATAAACAAGGCGATCCTTTCTTTTGGTTTTAACGTGGCTTTCTACTGCATGGTCATATCACGACAGCGCGGCGGTACCCTCCATTCGCTGGAAACTCACAAACGAGCTACTCAAATTAACGTCACCCAGCCCAAGAATGGCCGGAAATAGGCAGTATCACGTGGGTTCGAATTTTAAATGGTCACCCATCCTAGTCCCGGAAGAGTATGCCGTTGGCATTAGCACCGCCCTTGATCAATGATCAAGTTTTGTTGTATTAATTTCAATTTCTATGTATGTATATATTCTATGTCATTTGTAAATAAAACTTGATCGAACATGTATAATAACATAGCTGGACGTTGTTTGACTTCATTGAACTGCCGAGAACTGTTGTATTCAAAGTGCCATCGACGCTGGGTTCACGAAAAGTTTGAGAACGTCTGATTGAGCGGGGAGGAATCCGTGTTGATTATGATACAAATGATACATGGATACCTGTCTGATTCGGAGGAGATGCTGGGACACTCTCACATCACACAGCCAACTCTGGCGCTCTTCTTGTCTTGATAAAGTTTATCATAATAATAACAAAAACAACAGCAATAATAATAAAATATAGAATAAAAATATAATTGTATTTCTCAATAAGAGTTTACAATAGAGGTTGGGATGCAGGTTAGTTAAACATAATTCTAAAATTCCATAATAAATTTAAAAAAAAAACAATTACTACATGCTATTATTTTGCAGTGCCACATAATTCCCCCCCCCCCCCCCCCATAATAATAATAATAACACTCTTTAGTGAAAGATAACCACCAGGCGAGGTTAATGCTCAAAGCAATTTCCACAACCTAAAGGTCTTTAAATGAGACAGGTGGAAATCCCACTCCCCATGTTTTCCGGGTGTCTTTAAAAGATTTTTCCCCAATCTCTTTCTCAAAAAAAAAAAAATAATATCAATTATAATAATAATAGTAACACTCTTTATTGGAAGGTAACCACAAGGCGAGGTCAATGCTCAAAGCATTTTCCACCACCCAACCCTCAGAGTCTTATTATTATGTGGTCACAAACTAAAATGAATGAGGAAAAAATCATGCATTGGGTGGGATTCGCCCCAACGGATCCCTACGCTACCTGGATTACTAGACTAGCGCGTTAACCACTTCACCACCAGTGCACGGTGTCGTATATCGTTTTGGGACGAAACTGGGCGCCACTGAAATTCGTAGGTGAGATAGAGTTTCTCATCCCTATCTCACACCTACGATAAATAGATAAAAGTCATTTGTGATTGATAAAGTGAGGAATTATTTGTTATTAGGTTCATATTAGAAATCAAAAGTAATGTTAGGTATATGTAATTTTATATAAAACTAGGATTATTTAAATTCTTTAAATCCTAGTTTTATATAAAATTATACAGGGTGGTCCAGAAAGTTTGCACCAAAATGATAGGGGTAATAAAAGAGACCATTTCCAACAAAAATATTCCCGGACATTTTCATTTATTTTTTAGCGTTTTCAAAATGGCGGCCAAAACGTGTGTTTTTCAAATATTCCGACTTTAGTTGGCTTTTGATTTTTATTTTTTTCTGTACCACCTAGAAAAAAACGGATTGCATTTTTAAATTGAAAATAAAATTTTAATTAAAATAAGTTAAATTAACCCGTTCAATGTTTTAATGATCATGCTCTTTTAGGCTGTCAACGTTCTGAACGCACATATTTGAAAAACACACGTTTTAGCCGCCATTTTGAAAACGACATAAAACAAAGGAAAATGTCCGGGAATATTTTTGTTAGAAATGGTCTCTTTTATTACCCCTATCATTTTGGTGCAAACTTTCTGGACCACCCTGTATATATAGATTACTTATACCTAACATTGATAAAGTGGTGATTGAGTTATTGTGCTAAAGCTAATTCATACACTGGGTGAGAATCGCACCCACGGAAACCTTTATTTATTTTTTCTTTATTTTTTTCTTCTATTATATTGTATTTTAATTTTTAATTATTTTTGTTGTATATAATAATATATGAGGAGCTTTTTTTCAGACCGTGATTAGTCACACAGATGCAAGATTTGGGAAATTGAATTTTTTTAGTTACAAGTGTATTGTTAGACTTGGAAAAGTGAAAAAAGTATCAAATGAAAGCTCAAAAAAACAGAAAAATAAATTCAATTGATTATATTTGAGCTTATAAACCTAAATTCTGAAATTTCAAGTTTTATTTTGGACTAATCATGGTTTGACAGGAATGAGTGGACTAATCACGGTTGGAAAAAAATGAGCTGGGACTAATCACTGTTTGAAAAATAAGAAATATTCCATGTCATTTTCATTTTTATAATGCCAGCATTTTTTGTAGCACTGTTGGTAAAGCGATGGACTCCCAAGCCGGTGGTCTCAAGTTTGAGCTCATCCTTATATTATTATGACTACCTATCTGTCCAGACTTCTATTATGATAATCAGATTAACACAAATCAGAAAAAAATACAAAAGAAATTAAATTAAAAGGCTTTATTAGCTTTGAACAAAGTAAAAAGACAGCTATATTTTGAGTTGTTTTAAGAAAAGGTACAAGAAATCAATTTGATCTAATCTAGCTTCAATTTGTTCCACATTTAATAATATGTATGAGTCCGTATGAGAATAGACCAAAAATTAAACTTTTAGTCCTACTTCATCTTCCAGACATTCACAAATGACTTCTTCCTCAGAGTCATTGAAAATACTTTCAGTTTGGAGGATACTTTTGTACCAACCAAAATGATTCTGTTCTTCTTCCATGGTTTACATCGCGTGACCTTGAAATAATAGAGTGTTCTGATTGGTTGTTGGGACTAATCACGGTATGATACACACTACTTGGTGGACTAAACACGTTCTGAAAAAAAACTCTTTTTTCAATGGAGATTTAATGTGGGATATATCACGGTTTGATAGATATTAAAATTTATTGAATTTTCAAATTAAGCTTTGCAAGACGAACAATTTGGTGTAGGTAACTCATTTTTTTCCAATTTTGGACTAATCACGGTCTGAAAAAAAGCTCCTCATATGTCCTATTAATAAAGTGTAAATAAAGAAATAAAAAATAAAAATAAAACCTACGCTACTCATTATCAAGAACAACTATTCTCAACTCTCTCTCTCTCTCTCCCCTAACCTATCTCTCTCTATCTCTCTCTCTCTCTCTCCCTAACCTATCTCTCTCTCTCTCTCTCTCTCTCCCTAACCTATCTCTCTCTATCTCTCTCTCTCCCTAACCTATCTCTCTATCTCTCTCTCTCTCTCCTCCCCAGGCTCCAAGGAGGCAGCCTACACATATGCCATCACTTACACGCTACCCATTATCAAGACAAACAACTATTCTCAACTATTCTCAACTCTCTCTCTCTCTTCCCTAACCTATCTCTCTCTATCTCTCTCTCTCTCTTCTCCCTAACCTATATCTCTCTCTCTCTCTCTCTCTCTCTCTTCTCTCCTAACCTATCTCTCTTCCTAACCTTCTCTCCCTACCTCACTTCCTACTATCTCTCTCTCTCTCTCCTCCCCAGGCTCCAAGGAGGCAGCCTACACATATGCCATCACTTACACGCTACCCATTATCAAGAACAACTATTCTCAACTCTCTCTCTCTCTCTCTCCTGTCTCTCTCCCCTCTCTCTCTCTCTCTATCTCTCTCTCTCTCCCTAACCTATCTCTCTCTCTCTCCCTAACCTATCTCTCTATCTCTCTCTCTATCTCCTCTCTCTCTCTTTCTCTCTCCCTAACCTATCTTTCTCTCTCTCTCTCTCTCCCTAACCTATCTCTCTCTCTCTCTCCCTAACCTATCTCCTCTCTCTCTCTCTCTCCCTAACCTATCTCTCTATCTCTCTCTCTCTCTCTCTCTCTCGCTCCTCAGAAGTTAGACTTAGCTTATAGGAGATGTATTGTTTGTAATATCATTATTGTATAAATAATAAAAGTATTCAATTCAAATTCAATTCAAATTCTCTCTCCCTAACCTATCTCTCTATCTCTCTCTCTCTCTCTCTCTCTCCCTAACCTATCTCTCTCTCTCTCTTCTTCCCAGGCTCCAAGGAGGCAGCCTACACGTATGCGATCACCTCCGCGGGCGTGGCCTACGCCATCGCCTCCGCGCTGCAGCCGCGGCAACATCTCCACGTGTGGCTGCGAGATGTACCGCCCCCGCCAGCACGCCCTCGGCCTCCTGGAGGGGGGCGGGGGCGGGGGGGCCAACCACTGGAAGTGGGGCGGGTGCAGCGTGGACATTGGGTTCGGGATGCGATGGGCGAGGAAGTTCCTCGACTCGAGGGAGGTGGAGGCGGATGCGCGGAGTCTGATGAACCTGCATAACAACAAGGCGGGGAGGAAGGTAAGAGAGGGGTGCGAGGAGGAAGAGAGAGGTGCGAGGAGGAAGGTAAGAGAGGGGTGCGAGGAGTCTGATGAACCTGCATAACAACAAGGCGGGGAGGAAGGTAAGAGAGGGGTGCGAGGAGGAAGAGAGAGGTGCGAGGAGGAAGGTAAGAGAGGGGTGCGAGGAGGAAGAGAGAGGTGCGAGGAGGAAGGTAAGAGAGGGGTGCGAGGAGTCTGATGAACCTGCATAACAACAAGGCGGGGAGGAAGGTAAGATGGAGGGGTGCGAGGAAGAAGGTAAGAGAGGGGTGCGAGGAGTCTGATGAACCTGCATAACAACAAGGCTGGGAGGAAGGTAAGAGAGGGGTGCGAGGAAGGTAAGAGAGGGGTGCGAGGAAGGTAAGAGAGGGGTGCGAGGAGTCTGATGAACCTGCATAACAACAAGGCTGGGAGGAAGGTAAGATGGAGGGGTGCGAGGAGGAAGGTAAGATGGAGGGGTGCGAGGAGGAAGGTAAGATGGAGGGGATGCGAGGAGGAAGGTAAGAGAGGGGTGCGAGGAAGGTAAGAGAGGAGTGCGAGGAGGAAGAGAGGGTAAGGTAAGTGAGGGGTGCGAGGAGGAAAGTAAGAGAAGGGTGCGAGGAGGAAGGTAAGATGGAGGGGTGCGAGGAGGAAGGTAAGATGGAGGGGTGCGAGGAGGAAGGTAAGATGGAGGGGATGCGAGGAGTCTGATGAACCTGCATAACAACAAGGCCGGGAAGAAGGTAAGAGGGGGGTGGTGCGAGAAAGAAGGTAAAATGTAGGGGGTGCGAGGAGGAAGGTAAGAGAGGGGTGCGAGGAGGAAGGTAAGATGGAGGGGCGCGAGGAGGAAGGTAAGAGAGGGGTGCGAGGAGTCTGATGAATCTGCATAACAACAAGGCGGGGAGGAAGGTAAGATGGAGGGGTGCGAGGAGGAAGGTAAGATGGAGGGGTGCGAGGAGGAAGGTAAGATGGAGGGGTGCGAGGAGGAAGGTAAGATGGAGGGGTGCGAGGAGGAAGGTAAGATGGAGGGGTGCGAGGAGGAAGGTAAGATGGAGGGGTGCGAGGAGGAAGGTAAGATGGAGGGGTGCGAGGAGGAAGGTAAGATGGAGGGGTGCGAGGAAGGTAAGATGGAGGGGTGCGAGGAAGGTAAGACGGAGGGGTGCGAGGAGGAAGGTAAGATGGAGGGGGTGCGAGGAGGAAGGTAAGATGCAGGGGGTGCGAGGAGTCTGATGAACCTGCATAACAACAAGGCGGGGAGGAAGGTAAGATGGAGGGGTGCGAGGAGGAAGGTAAGATGGAGGGGGTGCGAGGAGGAAGGTAAGATGCAGGGGGTGCGAGGAGTCTGATGAACCTGCATAACAACAAGGCGAGGAGGAAGGTAAGAGAGGGGTGCGAGGAGGAAGGTAAGAGAGGGGTGCGAGGAGGAAGGTAAGATGGAGGGGTGCGAGGAGGAAGGTAAGATGGAAGGGGTGCGAGGAAGGTAAGATGGAGGGGGTGCGAGGAAGAAGGTAAGAGAGGGGATGCGAGGAGTCTGATGAATCTGCATAACAACAAGGCGGGGAGGAAGGTAAGATGGAGGGGTGCGAGGAGGAAGGTAAGATGGAGGGGGGCGAGGAGGAAGGTAAGATGGAGGGGTGCGAGGAGGAAGGTAAGATGGAGGGGTGCGAGGGAGGAAAGGGTAGGAAGTGAGAGGGGTGCGAGGAGGAAGGTAAGATGGAGGGGTGCGAGGAGGAGGAGGGTACAGATGGAGGGGGTGCGAGGAGGAAGGTAAGATGGAGGGGTGCGAGGAGGAAGGTAAGATGGAGGGGTGCGAGGAGGAAGGTAAGATGGAGGGGGGGGAGGGAGGGAAGGTAAGATGGAGGGGTGCGAGGGGAGGAAGGTAAGATGGAGGGGTGCGAGGAGGAAGGTAAGATGGAGGGGTGCGAGGAAGGTAGGAGGTAAGAGAGAGGGGGTGCGAGGAGGGAATGTAAAAGGAGAGGGGGTGCGAGGGAAGGAGGTAAGATGGAGGGGTGCGAGGAGGAAGGTAAGATGGAGGGGTGCGAGGAAGGTAAGATGGAGGGGGTGCGAGGAGAAGGTAAGAGAGGGGATGCGAGGAGTATGATGATCTGCATAAAACAAGGCGGGGAGGAAGGTAAGATGGAGGGGTCGAGGGAAGAGATGGAGGGGCGAGGAGGAAGGAAGATGGAGGGGTGCGAGGAGGAAGGTAAGATGGAGGGGTGCGAGGAGGAAGGTAAGATGGAGGGGTGCGAGGAGGAAGGTAAGATGGAGGGGTGCGAGGAGGAAGGTAAGAGGAGGGGTGCGAGGAGGAAGGTAAGATGGAGGGGTGCGAAGGAGGAAGGTAGAGGTAGATGGAGGGGGTGCGAGGAGGAAGGTAAGATGGAGGGGTACACGAGGAGGAAGGTAAGATGGAGGGGTGCGAGGAGGAAGGTAAGATGGAGGGGTGCGAGGAAGTAAGGAGGGTCAGAGGATGGTAGAGGGGTGCGAGGAGGAAGGTAGAGGGGGGAGGAGGGTAAGATGGAGGGGTGCGAGGAGGAAGGTAAGAGGAGGGGTGCGAGGAGGAAGGTAAGAGAGGGGTGCGAGGAGGAAGGTAAGATGGAGGGGTGCGAGGAGGAAGGTAAGATGGAAGGGGTGCGAGGGAAGGTAAGATGGAGGGGTGCGAGGAGAGAAGGTAAGAGGAGGGGCGATGGAGGAAGGTATGAGGTGAGGAGGAAGTACAAAGGGGGCGAGGGAAGGTAAGATGGAGGGGTGCGAGGAGGAAGTAAGATGGAGGGGTGCGAGGAGGAAGGTAAGATGGAGGGGTGCGAGGAGGAAGGTAAGATGGAGGGGTGCGAGGAGGAAGGTAAGATGGAGGGGTGCGAGGAGGAAGGTAAGATGGAGGGGTGCGAGGAGGAAGGTAAGATGGAGGGGTGCGAGGAGGAAGGTAAGATGGAGGGGTGCGAGGAGGAAGGTAAGATGGAGGGGTGCGAGGAGGAAGGTAAGATGGAGGGGTGCGAGGAGGCGAGAGGTAAGATGGAGGGGGTTGCGAGGGAGGAGAGGTAAGATGGAGGGGTGCGAGGAGGAAGGTAAGATGGAGGGGTGCGAGGAGGAAGGTAAGATGGGAGGGGTGCGAGGAGGAAGGTAAGATGGAGGGGTGCGAGGAGGAAGGTAAGATGGAGGGGTGCGAGGAGGAAGGTAAGATGGAGGGGTGCGAGGAGGAAGGTAAGAGAGGGGTGCGAGGAGGAAGGTAAGATGGAGGGGTGCGAGGAGGAAGGTAAGATGGAGGGGTGCGAGGAGGAAGGTAAGATGGAGGGGTGCGAGGAGGAAGGTAAGATGGAGGGGGTGCGAGGAGGAAGGTAAGATGGAGGGGTGCGAGGAGGAAGGTAAGATGGAGGGGTGCGAGGAGGAAGGTAAGATGGAGGGGTGCGAGGAGGAAGGTAAGATGGAGGGGGTGCGAGGAGGAAGGTAAGATGGAGGGGTGCGAGGAGGAAGGTAAGATGGAGGGGTGCGAGGAGTCTGATGAACCTGCATAACAACAAGGCTGGGAGGAAGGTAAGAGTGGCCAGGCGGTGAACTTGTAGTGGTAAGGTCGGTGCTTCAAAGCCCAAGTTAAGCAAATATTTAGGAAAAGTAGTTTTTTATTTTATTTTTTTTTATGCTTTATTAGGAGGACAGAGTACAATGGTAACAGTATAAAATTAGGAAAAAACAAACAAATGACAAAATAAATAAGTAAAAAAGAAAATAACAATAATGTCCTACCTAAAGGGTTATTGCCTGTGGCAATCTCTTCCACCCAACCCTTAAAAGTAGTTGTGATGTCACGGTTGAGATGAACGAAAAGAAACTTCAAAAAAAAAAAATTGTGTTTTTTTTTCTTCTTCCCAATATCTAATAATAATATTAAAAAATAGAGAAATGCCGTTGTCATTAGCACCGCCCTTGATCAAGTTTTGTTTTATATTTTCAATTTCTATATAAATATTCTATGTTCTACCGTTAATAAAACTTGATATCACAAATATAATATCGAGGCTTTTGCTCTCTCCCCCCAGATAGTCAAGTCCCTGCTTCAGACGGAATGCAAGTGTCATGGGGTCTCGGGTAGCTGTACCATGCGCACTTGCTGGAAGACACTCCCGCCCTTCAAACTGATAGGCGACGCCCTCATGAAGAAGTACTGGAAAGCTAGAGGTAAGCTCCTCCCCCTCAAACAGAAGTACTGGAAAGCTAGAGGTAAGCTCCTCCCCCTCAAACAGAAGTACTGGAAAGCTAGAGGTAAGCTCCTCCCCCTCAAACAGAAGTACTGGAAAGCTAGAGGTAAGCTCCTCCCCTTCAAACTGATAGGAGACGCCCTCATGAAGAAGTACTGGAAAGCTAGAGGTAAGCTCCTCCCCTTCAAACTGATAGGAGACGCCCTCATGAAGAAGTACTGGAAAGCTAGAGGTAAGCTCCTCCCTTCAAACTGATAGGAGACGCCCTCATGAAGAAGTACTGGAAAGCTAGAGGTATTTATTTATTAATTTAGAAACTCATTATTATTAGAACATATAGGTATACTGACAAATAATGGTAAAAATTAAATATAAAATTGACAATATTAATAATATAAACAAGAAAAAAATAAATAAAATATATACATATGTCCTAACTAGAGGGCGGGGTTATTGCCTATGGCAATCTCTTCCACCCAACCCTTATGAAGAAGTATTGGAAAGCTAGAGGTAAGCTCCTCCCCTTCAAACTGATAGGAAACGCCCTCATGAAGAAGTACTGGAAAGCTAGAGGTAAGCTCCTCCCCTTCAAACTGATAGGAGACGCCCTCATGAAGAATTGCTGGAAAGCTAGAGGTAAGCTCCTCCCCTTCAAACAGAAGTACTGGAAAGCTAGAGGTAAGCTCCTCCCCTTCAAACAGAAGTACTGGAAAGCTAGAGGTAAGCTCCTCCCCTTCAAACTGAAGTACTGGAAAGCTAGAGGTAAGCTCCTCCCCTTCAAACTGATAGGAGAGGTCAATGTGTTAATTTGGGCTTCACTTGTTGAACTCCAACCTATAATAATAAAGATGACTGTTTCACAGGCTTTTATTCTTCGATTAGATACCTATTTTCAGTCATTTTTATGTGGTAAGGAGATACAGCTGTGGACGCTTTTGGTCTGTGTTGTAGTTTGTCCATTCCTAATATGGTTAAGCAGTACCAAACAATTTTTTGAACATGGTGTTTATATTAGACATCCTAATGTGAATGAAATAGACGAAACTCGAGTCGAGAAAGTAAGTCAGCAAAATTCGAATCCGAGACATATAAAAGTGTTTCAATAATGAAAAAAAGTAGGTATCAAACAATGCAACGTACCTACCTAAGTTTCAGAAAATTCCGATTTTTACAAGGTGAAACCTTTTTTCTGTCATATTCACTGGGCTACTAGTCCAATATTGTTTAATAATACCGACCTCAGTAGCTTGAACGGTAAGGCGATGGACTTGTAACCTGGAGGTCGGTGGTTCAAGTTACGGTTTCAGCGTGGATTTAGTAAAGCGAGTTTGAGTAGTTGTGATATCACGTAAGTGATTAACACAAATATGATAACTATTGTTTAATAATTTCGACCTATTCATATCCCCTCCAGGCGTCTCAGCAGTCACCATCCCCCCGCCTCTTCCTACTCCCGCTTTCTCAAGAAGTCCCCCCTCGTCCCTGCTGCGCCGTCGCCCCCCGCCCCCGCCGCCCCCGGGGGCCGCCGGCGCCCCACCTACAGCTGGCCCTGCTGAAAAGGTCGGGCCGCAGCACGATGCGGACGCCGCGTCGCGCGGAACTCGTCTATCTGGAGTCGAGTCCGAACTATTGTGAACGGGACCTGAGCCTCGGCTCGCTGGGAACGGCCGGGCGACAGTGTAACCGGACCTCGCGAGGTGAGAGAAATGTACGGGGTGGGGCAGAATGTTCACATCCACTGAGATCATATAACATAGAGGGAACCTTACCTATCTCGAATTGAACAAATTTGTGCGGCCTACTTTGAACAGCTGATGGACCTGATGGTCCCTCTTTATTTTATTTATTGACAATTTTATTGTTGACATTGTAAATAGGGCTATTCCCTTAAATAATTATACTCCCGTACACCGGATATTATGTATTATTTAAAAGAAGTAATAATAATAATACTCTTTAGTGGAAGGTAACCACCAGGCGAGGTTAATGCTCAAATCATTTTCTACCACCTAACCCTCAGAGTCTTATTACTATGTGGTCACAAACTCAAATTAATGAGGAAATTCATGCACTGGGTGGGATTCGAACCAACGGATCCCTACGCTACCTGGACTACCAGACTAGCGCGTTAATCATATTCTTTTCATATCATATCATATATTCTTTTCCTCCCCCCAGGCATGGATGGGTGTGACCTCATGTGCTGTGGGCGGGGCTACAATACTCACCAGTACAGTCGGGCCTGGAAGTGTCGCTGCAAGTTCCACTGGTGCTGCTTTGTGGAGTGCGACACGTGCACAGAGACGCTGGAGATATACACGTGTAAATAGTTGCCATGGTAACGGGAGTACATTGTTGCCATGGTAACGGGAGTACATTGTTGCCATGGTAACCTGCTAGATACGTGTAGATAGTTGCCATGGTAACCTGCAAGTTCCACTGGTGCTGCTTCGTGGAGTGTGACACGTGCACAGAGACCCTGGAGATATACACGTGTAAATAGTTGCCATGGTAACGGGAGTACATAGTTGCCATGGTTACCTGCTAGATATGTGTAAATAGTTGCCATGGTAACCTGCTAGATAAGGGTGAATAGTTACCATGGTAACGGGAGTACATAGTTGCAATGGTAACCTGTTAGATATGTGTAGATAGTTGCCATGGTAACCTGCAAGTTCCACTGGTGCTGCTTCGTGGAGTGTGACACGTGCACAGAGACCCTGGAGATATACACGTGTAAATAGTTGCCATGGTAACCTGCTAGATATGTGTAAATAGTTGCCATGGTAACGGGAGTACATTGTTGCCATGGTAACCGGAGTACATTGTTGCCATGGTAACCTACTAGATACGTGTAAATAGTTGCCATGGTAACCTGCTGGATAGGGGTGAATAGTTGCCATGGTAAAGGGAGTACATTGTTGCCACGGTAACCTGCTAGATACGTGTAGACTGTAGATAGTTGCCATGGTAACCTGCAAGTTCCACTGGTGCTGCTTTGTGGAGTGCGACACGTGTACAGAGACGCTGTAGATATACACGTGTAAATAGTTGCCATGGTAACGGAAGTACATAGTTGCCATGGTAACCTGCTAGATACGTGAAAATAGTTACCATGGTAACAGGAGTATATAGTTGCTATGGTAACCTGCTAGATACGTGTAAATAGTTGCCATGGTAACTTGCAAGTTCCACTGGTGCTGCTTCGTGGAGTGTGACACGTGCACAGAGACGCTGGAGATATACACGTGTAAATAGTTGCCATGGTAACGGGAGAATATAGTTGCCATGGTAACCTGCTAGATAGTTGCCATGGTAACCTGCAAGTTCCACTGGTGCTGCTTCGTGGAGTGCGACACGTGCACAGAGACCCTGGAGATATACACGTGTAAATAGTTGCCATGGTAACGGGAGTCCATAGTTGCCATGGTAACCTGATAGATACGTGTATATATTTGCTATGGTAACCTGCTAGATAGGGGTAAATAGTTGCCATGGTAACCTGCAAGTTCCACTGGTGCTGCTTCGTGGAGTGCGACACGTGCACAGAGACCCTGGAGATATACACGTGTAAATAGTTGCCATGGTAACGGGAGTACATTGTTGCTATGGTTACCAGCTAGATATGTGTAGATAGTTGCCATGGTAACCTGCAAGTTCCATTGGTGCTGCTTCGTCGAGTGCGACACGTGCACAGAGACCCTGGAGATATACACGTGTAAATAGTTGCCATGGTAACGGGAGTACATAGTTGCCATGGTAACGGGAGTTCATAGTTGCCATGGTAACGGGAGTTAATAGTTGCCATGGTAACTTGCAAGTTCCACTGGTGCTGCTTCGTGGAGTGTGACACGTGCACAGAGACGCTGGAGATATACACGTGTAAATAGTTGCCATGGTAACGGGAGAATATAGTTGCCATGGTAACCTGCTAGATAGTTGCCATGGTAACCTGCAAGTTCCACTGGTGCTGCTTCGTGGAGTGCGACACGTGCACAGAGACCCTGGAGATATACACGTGTAAATAGTTGCCATGGTAACGGGAGTCCATAGTTGCCATGGTAACCTGATAGATACGTGTATATATTTGCTGTCCCGGTAACTCAGTGGTCAAGGCGTCTGACTTGTAATCCAGAGGTCGCGGGTTCAAAACCCAGCCGGGACTTGACAAGTTACCCATTTTGAATTTTGACCACATAATAATACGTCTTGTGCTTACTGCTGGAATAATAGGACCCATTAGTCCTTATCGGGCAGTATAAATAAGGCGATATTATTATGATATTTTCACTATACCAGATAAATTTTGTAATAATTCTGTTTTGCATACTATAAGGTCGCTTCCCCTAATGGACAACCCTCCTCTCTCCAATCAAAGTTTACCTACTATAATTTGTTGATATGTAATCTATGTTAGTACCTGTTTCTACGTAAATAAAAATAAATACATTCCAATGATTCTTCATTTTAAACACCAAACAATGAGGCCTTTTATTGTATTCTTTTCTGTAAAAAATAATATTTATTTGCTCCAATTTTTGTTGTTTTTCTTCCATCATCATCATTTAGTAGCGTCATCGTGTTCAATGGTCGCCAAAACTTGATATTTTCATCAAGTTTATTCAGTGGAACCTGGATATAATGGACTAATGGATATAATAGAAACCTCTTTTTAATAGAGAAAATCTCAGGTCCCTGCGTCACCTGTTTATGTGTAATTGAGAACTGACTATATTAGAAACCTCTTTTTAATAGAGAAAATCTCAGGTCTCTGCGTCACCTGTTTATGTGTAATAGAGCACTGATTTTATTAGAAACCTCTTTTTAATAGAGAAAATCTCAGGTCCCTGCGTCACCTGTCTATGTGTAATAGAGAACTGGCTATATTAGAAACCTCTTTTTAATAGAGAAAATCTCAGGTCCCTGCGTCACCTGTTTTTGTGTAATAGAGAACTGACTTTATTAGAAACCTCTCTATAAGAGAATTTTTGCTCTGTCCCTTGGGTTCTATTATATCCAGGTTCTACTGTACAAGGAGGATAATAATTAACAATGTTTTTCTTATATTTCTAAAACTAAACGTAACAAGTGTCTTAAAATAAATCTATCACAAATTCTGAAAAGATAAACTACTTCCGATATCTTATGATAACAACGAAAGTAATACAGATAAAAAAAAATCAAACCGCTTTTAATTGGATTGCTAAGGTTACAGTCGTTAAGGCGTCTGACTAGTAATCCAGTGGTTGTGGGTTCGAAACCCAGCTATTTGGGCATTTGAAGGTCGTCTGGTCTAGATGCCCTGTCCATTAGTTTGAGCCTCGCCTTGTTTACCTCTCCTGCTGCTGGCTGGGGGGAGGCCGGTGCTCGTCAATGCGGCCCGTATAGTGCTCGAACAGGGGCGCCAGACTGTCTAGCAGCGCGTCCCAGTAGCGGTCCTTAATATTTTAGGCCCGGCTCTTGATATTTTATTTCTTAATCAATTATACAATCTATTTGGACATTTGGGCCTCATCTGGTCTAGATACTCTATACATTAGTTTAGGCGTGGCTCTAGATAGGTACTTTATTTCTTAATCAATTATTATACAATCTATTTTGGACATTTGGGTCTCGTCTGGTCTAGTTGCTCTGTCCATCAGCTTAGCTGCGGCTCTTGATATTTTATTTCTTAATCAATTATTATACAATCTATTTGGACATTTGGGCCTTGTCTTGTCTAGTTGCTCTGTCCATTAGTTTGGGCCTTGTCTTGTCTAGTTGCTCTGTCCATTAGTTTGGGCCTTGTCTTGTCTAGTTGCTCTGTCCATTAGTTTGGGCCTTGTCTTGTCTAGTTGCTCTGTCCATTAGTTTGGGCCTTGTCTTGTCTAGATACTCTGTCCATCAGGTTAGGCCCGGCTCTTGATATTTTATTTCTTAATCAATTATTATACAATCTATTTGGCCATTTGGAGCTCGTTTGTTCTGGATGCTCTATCCATTAGTTTGGGCCACCTCTGGTGTGGAGGCTCTATCCATCAGCTTAGGCGCGGCTTTATACATTATACAATCTATTTGGACATTTGGGCCTCGTCTGGTCTAGTTGCTCTATGCATCAGTTTGGGCCTCGCCTCGTCTACCTCTCCTGCTGCTGGCTGGGGGGAGGAGGCCGGTGCTCGTCAATGCGGCCGCTGTAGTGCGCGAACAGGGGCGCCAGACTGTCTAGCAGCGAGTCCCAGTAGCGGTCCAGCGCCTCGTAGGTCTCTATGTTGGGCGGAGCTAGGGGGTGGCCCTGGTGGGAGATGAAGAAGAGGGAGAGGCGGGAGATCATGTCGCGCATGCGCAGCAGCAGCAGGGCTTGGCTGAGAACAGAGAGGGAATCAATCGATCAATAAGATAAAATTCTAATTATTATGTTCAATCAATAAGATAAAATTCTAGTAATTATGTTCAATCAACAAGATAAAATTCTAGTTATTATGTTCAATCAATAAGATAAAACTCTAGTTATTAGAATCAATCAAATAGAAAGATGAATAGTTCGGTTCGACGAAAAGATGAAAGTTCACGCTTCGGTAGGAAAACTCGTTCGGCTAAAGATCCGGCCCGAAGGACCAAATTGTAGGGTAAGATTAAGTTGATGAGATTAAAAAGATAAACTGAGATAAAAAAGATCAAGAACTCACGATATTGTTTCTAAGAAGAAGATCACAACCACCGCTCTGACTGGTACCACAACAACAACACCAACGGATCTCTCTTTCAAACACTTGATAATAGATGACCGTTGGTGTAGGTATCAGCTGGTTTGATTACATACACGTGCACATTACATACATGTGGATGTTATAAGGCGTATCAAACAAAGATCTAGCTATAAAAAAACCTCTTACAATACATACATTATTTGAACTTACCTCTCATCAGGAACGATTATATTGCAAGGCTTGAGTTCATTCTTGAGTGACACAACACACTCGTTTTCACTGAGGTCTGGCTTGAGGCTCAGGGCTTCCTTCTGTGAATATAGGGAATAAATAAAGTTTCATTGTGTTATTATATCACGATTTTTAGTGAGTAGCGCAGAATTATAGGACTTTTTCCATATCTTTTAATATCCTAATAACTTCTTTTTGCCTAATATAAGGGTTGGGTGGAAGAGATTGCCATAGGCAATAACCCCGCCCTTTAGTTAGGACATGTGTATATATTTTGTTTATTTTTTTTTCTTGTTTATATTATAAATACTGTCGATTTTTATATTTAATTTTTACCATTATTGGTCTGTATATATGTTCTACTAATAAAGAGTTTCTAAATAAATAATAAATAAATATCTTTGTCTATAATTCCGCCACTGGTCGCTGCTCACATTAAAGCAGCTACTCATTTTTCCTCACAAGGTATGAGTGGACCCCGAACACCCAAGAACAGAGCAGAAAAAATCATGCCACACACACACACAAAATGTCATTTAGGTTTTAAAAAAAAACCTGAATTTTTTTGTCGTCCATCTATTTTCTGTTTTTCCCCGGCGTAGCTCAAGAATGGCTCATCAAAATTTCGCGATCGATTTGTCAAATGAAAGCTCAAACCCTTATCTAAAACTTTCTCGCTTGAGTTGATGGGTCGTCACTTCAAATTTCGAGAAAAAATGTCATTTAGGTCAAAAAACTTGAATATTTTACGTGTTACCCATCCATTTTTTTACCTTACCCGGTGTAGCTCAAGAACAGCTCATCAGAAATTCGCGATCGATATGTCAATTGAAAGCTCAAACCCTTGCCTAAAACTATCTCGCTTTGAGTTGATAGGTCGTCGCGACAAATTTCTAGAAAAAATATCATTTATGTCAAAAAACGTGAATATTTTTTGCGTCAACCATCCATTCTTTATCCTTACTCATTGTAGCTTAACCTCGAGAGATATAATCTAGCCTAGAAGAATTTCCTGATCCAAACGGACCTATGTGACCTATTTCAGGTTTCTCGGTCAAACGGTGTGGATTTGTATAACAATTTTACTGGCTAGCACAAAATAGTAGGACTATATCTTTTACTTGAATATCGCAATATCTTATTTTATTTCCCAATATCTTTTTCTACGGCGAGGGTCGCTGTTCCCCGCCTGAACAGTAGCACAGCTAGCGGCGATATGACGCTACTGAGGTGATATGTAGCGACGTAAAGGTCGCTACTCTATGGTAGTTTTACTCACATGAGACAGGAGGGTCGCTGTTCCCCGCCTGAACAGTAGCACAGCTAGCGACAATATGACGCTACTGAGGTGATATGTAGCGACGTAAAGGTCGCTTCTCTATGGTAGTTTTACTCACATGAGACAGGAGGGTCGCTGTTCCCCGCCTGAACAGTAGCACAGCTAGCGGCGATATGACGCTACTGAGGTGATATGTAGCGACGTAAAGGTCGCTACTCTATGGTAGTTTTACTCACATGAGTCAGGAGGGTCGCTGTTCCCCGCCTGAACAGTAGCATAGCTAGCGGCGATATGACGCTACTGAGGTGATATGTAGCGACGTAAAGGTCGCTACTCTATGGTAGTTTTACTCACATGAGACAGGAGGGTCGCTGTTCCCCGCCTGAACAGTAGCACGGCTAGCGGCGATATGACGCTACTCTCTCTGACTGATGTGATTTGTGGCGACACAAAGGTCGCTACTCTATGGTAGTTTTACTCACGTGAGACAGGAGGGTCGCTGTTCCCCGCCTGAACAGTAGCACGGCTAGCGGCGATATGACGCTACTGAGGTGATATGTAGCGACGCAAAGGTCGCTACTCTGTTGTAGTTTTACTCACATGAGACAGGAGGGTCGCTGTTCGCCGCCTGAACAGTAGCACGGCTAGCGGCGATATAACGCTACTGTCCCTGACTGACCTGATATGTAGCGACGTAAAGGTCGCTACTCTATGGTAGTTTTACTCACATGAGACAGGAGGGTCGCTGTTCCCCGCCTGAACAGTAGCACGGCTAACGGCGATATGACGCTACTCTCCCTGACTGACCTGATATGTAGCGACTTAGAGGTCGCTACTCTGTGGTAGTTTTACTCACATGAGATAGGAGGGTCGCTGTTCCCCGCCTGAACAGTAGCACGGCTAGCGGCGATATGACGCTACTGAGGTGATATGTAGCGACGTAAAGGTCGCTACTCTGTTGTAGTTTTACTCACATGAGACAGGAGGGTCGCTGTTCCCCGCCTGAACAGCAGCACGGCTAGCGGCGATATGACGCTACTGTCCCTGACTGACGTGATATGTAGCGACGTAAAGGTCGCTACTCTGTGGTAGTTTCACTCACATGAGACAGGAGGGTCGCTGTTCCCCGCCTGAACAGTAACACGGCTGACTGTCCCTGACTGACGTGATATGTAGCGACGTAAAGGTCATCCTTATGTATTAAATTTAGATATATATCCTATGTATTTCTTATATACTTCTATCTTCTTACCTTCAATATTGTACTAGTCTACCATCTTAACCTATCCATAAATTGTAAAATGTCTAGAAAATAAGGAGACATTGTAATAAATAAATAAAAATAACCAAATATTATTTTACAAAAAAAAGGTCGCTACACTATGTTAGTTTTACTCACATGAGACAGGAGGGTCGCTGTTCCCCGCCTGAACAGTAGCACGGCTAGCGGCGATATGACGCTACTGTCCCTGACTGACGTGATGCGGCGCTGCAGCGACGTGGTAGCGTCGTAGTAGACGAGTAGCGGCGAGGCGGAGGATTTCAGTCCCGAGTTGACGCTCTCGCGAACGAACACGCACATCTGACCCTGCCTGTGGGGGTGGTTATTTTTATTTATGTATTTTTTTTTTTTACAACCAAGTCTAAATTATTACTGACTAAAAAGACCTGAATATTTTCCTATGATATAGTTTCTTATTCGAGTTTCATTCTCTTGTCTCTTTCTCATTTTCTTTCATTTGGTTGACATTCCACACTAAGATTCACAAAATATTGTGGACCTTGTTTTGTGGAAAGCAGATATAATAATAATAATTTATTATTATTATATCATCATAGGGTGGCGTCATCGTGAACGATGGAAGCCAGACAGTGGAGGAATGACTCAGCACTTCTACCACTGTCTTTACCAGGAGGCTAATAATTGATAAGGGCCCCCAGAACCAAGCCAATGCTGGTCTACTCCCTGTTTATAGTCCCCCAGCCAGACTGCTGGTCTACTCCCTGTTTACAGTCCCCCAGCCAGACTGCTGGTCTACTCCCTGTTTATAGTCCACCAGACAGAACACTGGTCTACTCCCTGTTTATAGTCCCCCAGCCAGACTGCTGGTCTACTCCCTGTTTACAGTCCCCCAGCCAGACTGCTGGTCTACTCCCTGTTTATAGTCCCCCAGCCAGACTGCTGGTCTACTCCCTGTTTATAGTCCACCAGACAGAACACTGGTCTACTCCCTGTTTATAGTCCCCCAGCCAGACTGCTGGTCTACTCCCTGTTTACAGTCCCCCAGCCAGACTGCTGGTCTACTCCCTGTTTATAGTCCACCAGACAGAACACTGGTCTACTCCCTGTTTATAGTCCCCCAGCCAGACTGCTGGTCTACTCCCTGTTTATAGTCCCCCAGCTAGACTGCTGGTCTACTCCCTGTTTATAGTCCCCCAGCCAGAACACTGGTCTACTCCCTGTTTATAGTCCCCCAGCGACCCCAATAGTAAAATTTTGTCATTATTTCATGTTTTTTGTACTTTACCTAGCATTCAGTTAAACCTACTATGTATACAGGGTGGGGCAAAAGTCTGGAAACCCCTGAATAACTTTCGAATGCCATCTTCGGTAAACCTAAAATTTTGTAATGTAAACGGGTCTAATAAGACCTTCTTTTAGAGTGGGGTCGATTTTTGTTACCGGCCCCCATGTCGGGGCCAGGGGGGCCAACTTCATTTTTTTAAATACGAACCCCCACCTTGCGATACATTTTTGGAAAGGTCTTCAAATAAGAAATACATTGGTGCAAATTTTATTTTTTAAATATTATTTGTTTGCAAATGGCTTCCAACTTTGTTTATGCAGTAAAGTCTGGAAACCCCTGAATATCTTTCGAAAGGGCTTTCTCAGTAAATTTAAAATTGTGTACGGTAATCCTTGGTAATTAGACCTTATATTAGAATTGGACCGATTTTTTTTTACTAACCCCCATGTCGGGGCCAGGGAGGTCAACTTCATTTTTTTAAATACGAAACCCCACCTTGCGATACATTTTTGGAAAGGTCTAACTACCCCGACTTACCGTGCACAACTTTAAATTAACACAATTTTAAATTTCAAAAGATATTCAGGGGTTTCCACACTTTACTGCATACACAAAGTTGGACGCCATTTGCAAACAATTTAATATTAAAAAAATAAAATTTGCACCAATGTATTTCTTATTTAAAGACCTTTCCAAAAATGTATCGCAAGGTGGGGGTTCGTATTTAAAAAAATGAAGTTGGCCCCCCTGGCCCCGACATGGGGGCCGGTAACAAAAATCCACCCGACTCTAAAAGAAAGCCTTATTAGCCCGGTTTACCTTACAAAATTGTAATTTTAAAGAAGAAGCCATTCGAAAGTTATTCAGGGGTTTCCAGACTTTTGCCCCACCCTGTATTGTACATGTACATATACCCATTGATTTTGTAACTGTCAAACAAGACGTTTAATCAATTATTTAATAATATTTTTATTTTTTTTAATTACAGGGTAATACCTGTAATTAATGAAAAAATGAGAGAGACGAAAAAAAAGAGATTGAGAGAAATGTTATTTGATTTAATTTTTATTATTCAATTACTTATTTTTTTATATATCTGTTTATATCTGTAGAGAAATAAAGCTACAACTATAAGTTGTGAAACATGCTCAATAATAGTAAAATAAGCTAATATGGGATAACAACAACACTCTTTAGTAGAAGAAAACCACCAGGCGAGGTAAATGCTCAAAGCATATTCTATCACTAACCTTCAAAGTCGTATTATTATGTGGTTATAAACTCAAATTAATGAGGAAAATTCATGCATGGGTGGGATACAAACCAACGGATCCTACGCTATCTGGATTACCAGACTTCCGCGTTAACCACTTGACTACCAGCACTGGTAGCTGGTAGTAATTTGTTATTTAATTTGCATTAATAATAGTACATAATATGTCTAATAGGTAACACATGTCTAATGCTGCTACTCTGCTACAACACACTAAGGGGACACAGTCCTCTTGTTTTGTGGGGTAGTTGCTAGACACCAAAATTATTTATCTTTCTTTTTTTTGAGGAGGAAAATCTAATAAGATTCCTTCAGCAAAGCTCTAGTGCTGAAGGATATGCGGGACTTGCCGGCAGGGTATGGTGTGTCGCCCCTCTTGAAGGGCACCAATTCTGTCGGCTCACCCGCTACAACCCCCCCCCTCCCCCCCGTTCTTCTTTACTATTTCTCATGCTACCCACTTAAAAAAAAGGTAGGTAATTGTGCTCCGGAACTTCAGTGCACTTTAACGATAGTTGTGCTACCCACTAAAATTACTTATCTTTCTTAAAGTAATTGTGCCTCGGAACCGCTTTCGCATTACTTCAGTGCACTGTAAAGGTAGTTGTGCTACCCACTAAAATGACTTATCTTTCTTATAGTTGTCATATTTGTGTTAATCACTTTCGTGATATCACAACTTATCAAACTAGCTTTACTAAATATTTGCTGAAACCGCGACTTGAACCACGGGCCTCCAGGTTACAAGTACGCCGCCTAATCGATCAAGCTACTGAGGTCGGTTTTATCTTTCTTATATAAAAAAGAGCCACTTAAATAAAGAAAAGAGCCAGTTCAACTCACTCGGTACGGAGCCGGTTCTAGCCGCCCGTCTTCAAGGCCACCAATTTTGTCGGCTCACCCGCTAAAACCCTCCCATTCTTCTTTATTATTTCCTATGCTACTCACTAAACTTGCTTATCTTTCTTATATAAAAAAAGGAACACTTATAAAAAAAAAGAGCCACTTCAACTCACTCGGTACGGAGCCGGAACCCCCCCCCCCCCCTTTTTCTTTATTATTTCCTATGCTACAAACTAAAATTACTTATCTATCTTATGAAAAAAGAGCCACTTATATAAATAAAAGAGCCAGTTCAACTCACTCGGTACGGAGCCGGTTCTTGCCGCCCCCTTCTTTATTATTTCCTATGCTACCCACTAAACTTACTTATCTTTCTTATGAAAAAAGAGCCACTTAATTAAAAAAAGAGCCACTTCAACTCACCCGGTACGGAGCCACTTATATATAGAAAAGAGCTACTTCAACTCACTCGGTATGGAGCCACTTATATATAAAAAAAAGAGCCAGTTCAACTCACTCGGTACGGAGCCGGTTCTTGCCGCCCGTCTTAATATATATATAATATAATATATATAATGTGTTTTATTATGCAGTTCGTAAAAACATTAAGCACAATTTACAAAATAATGGTCTTAAAATAAAAATAAAATTACATTTAGATTACTTAAAGATAATTTAATAAAATATCGTACATATAATATCGTTTTGATGGCAATTACATGATTGAAAGAGAGATGAACTTGGATAGAATAAATAGAAGTGACAATTATGTCAGGTTAGAAATTCGTGAAGTTTGATGAGATAGGTGATGTAGGACATAGACATATCAAGTTTGTCTTGGTGCTCATTGTATAGTTTTTGAGCCTTATTTAGTGGAGATAGGAAGTCAAGATTAGAGTTTGATGTATAAAAATAAGGGACAGCGTTTGAGTTTCTAGTGCGTAGGACTGGAACACGGTCTTGGCGACGAGCAGATTCTGTACGCCGGCGTACAAGATGGCGCGCACCCACTCGTCTTTCTTTATTATTTCCTATGCTACCCACTAAAATTACTTATACTTAATTACTAAAATTACTAATTACATGCTTACTTATCTAAAATTACTTATTCCTAAAAAAAGAGCCAGTTCAACTCACTCGGTACGGAGCCGGTTCTTGCCGCCCGTCTTGGCGACGAGGAGGTTCTGTACGCCGGCGTACAAGATGGCGCGCACCCACTCGTCTATGTGCGCCATCTTGTTCACGTGCTGGGTGCTCTGGATCAGACCTCGGCCTGGGGGAGGAATAGAATAGAATTCAGACCTCGGCCTGTGGGAGGACTAGAATAGAATTCAGACCTCGGCCTGTGGGAGGAATAGAATAGAATTCAGACCTCGGCCTGTGGGAGGAATAGAATAGAATTCAGACCTCAGCCTGTGGGAGGACTAGAATAGAATTCAGACCTCGGCCTGTGGGAGGACTAGAATAGAATTCAGACCTCGGCCTGTGGGAGGAATAGAATAGAATTCAGACCTCGGCCTGTGGGAGGAATAGAATAGAATTCAGACCTCAGCCTGGGGGAGGAATAGAATAGAATTGAATTGAAAAGAGTGGAATAGAGTATAATAGATGGAAATTGATAACCTTAGAATAGAGTGGAATAGAATAGAAAATTGATTCCCTGGAGTCAAGGCTAGCCTCAGACTCAATTACCTGGAGTCAAGGCTAGCCTCATACTCAATTACCTGGAGTCAAGGCTAGCCTCATACTCAATTACCTGGAGTCAAGGCTAGCCTCAGACTCAATTACCTGGAGTCAAGGCTAGCCTCATACTCAATTACCTGGAGTCAAGGCTAGCCTCATACTCAATTACCTGGAGTCAAGGCTAGCCTCATACTCAATTACCTGGAGTCAAGGCTAGCCTCATACTCAATTCCCTGGAGTCAAGGCTAGCCTCATACTCAATTACCTGGAGTCAAGGCTAGCCTCATACTCAGTTATGTGGAATCAAGGGTGACCTCATCCTCAATTCCCTCAAGTCAAGGCTAGCCTCATACTCAATTACCTGGAGTCAAGGCTAGCCTCATACTCAATTCCCTGGAGTCAAGGCTAGCCTCATACTCAATTCCCTGGAGTCAAGGTTAGCCTCATACTCAATTACCTGGAGTCAAGGCTAGCCTCATACTCAATTCCCTGGAGTCAAGGCTAGCCTCATACTCAATTACCTGGAGTCAAGGCTAGCCTCATACTCAATTACCTGGAGTCAAGGCTAGCCTCATACTCAATTACCTGGAGTCAAGGCTAGCCTCATACTCAATTCCCTGGAGTCAAGGCTAGCCTCATACTCAATTACCTGGAGTCAAGGCTAGCCTCATACTCAATTCCCTGGAGTCAAGGTTAGCCTCATACTCAATTACCTGGAGTCTAGGCTAGCCTCATACTCAATTACCTGGAGTCTAGGCTAGCCTCATACTCAATTACCTGGAGTCAAGGCTAGCCTCATACTCAATTACCTGGAGTCAAGGCTAGCCTCATACTCAATTCCCTGTAGTCAAGGCTAGCCTCATACTCAATTACCTGGAGTCAAGGGTGACCTCATACTCAATTACCTGGAGTCAAGGCTAGCCTCATACTCAATTACCTGGAGTCAAGGCTAGCCTCATACTCAATTCCCTGGAGTCAAGGCTAGCCTCATACTCAATTCCCTGGAGTCAAGGCTAGCCTCATACTCAATTACCTGGAGTCAAGGCTAGCCTCATACTCAATTCCCTGGAGTCAAGGTTAGCCTCATACTCAATTACCTGGAGTCTAGGCTAGCCTCATACTCAATTACCTGGAGTCTAGGCTAGCCTCATACTCAATTACCTGGAGTCAAGGCTAGCCTCATACTCAATTACCTGGAGTCAAGGCTAGCCTCATACTCAATTCCCTGTAGTCAAGGCTAGCCTCATACTCAATTACCTGGAGTCAAGGGTGACCTCATACTCAATTACCTGGAGTCAAGGCTAGCCTCATACTCAATTACCTGGAGTCAAGGCTAGCCTCATACTCAATTCCCTGGAGTCAAGGCTAGCCTCATACTCAATTCCCTGGAGTCAAGGCTAGCCTCATACTCAATTTCCTGGAGTCAAGGCTAGCCTCATACTCAATTACCTGGAGTCAAGGCTAGCCTCATACTCAATTACCTGGAGTCTAGGCTAGCCTCATACTCAATTACCTGGAGTCAAGGCTAGCCTCATACTCAATTACCTGGAGTCTAGGCTAGCCTCATACTCAATTACCTGGAGTCAAGGCTAGCCTCATACTCAATTCCCTGGAGTCAAGGCTAGCCTCAGACTCAATTACCTGGAGTCAAGGCTAGCCTCAGACTCAATTACCTGGAGTCAAGGCTAGCCTCATACTCAATTACCTGGAGTCAAGGCTAGCCTCATACTCAATTACCTGGAGTCAAGGCTAGCCTCATACTCAATTACCTGGAGTCAAGGCTAGCCTCATACTCAATTCCCTGGAGTCAAGGCTAGCCTCATACTCAATTACCTGGAGTCAAGGCTAGCCTCATACTCAGTTATGTGGAATCAAGGGTGACCTCATCCTCAATTCCCTCAAGTCAAGGGTAGCCTCATACTCAATTACCTGGAGTCAAGGCTAGCCTCATACTCAATTACCTGGAGTCAAGGCTAGCCTCATACTCAATTACCTGGAGTCAAGGCTAGCCTCATACTCAATTACCTGGAGTCAAGGCTAGCCTCATACTCAATTCCCTGGAGTCAAGGTTAGCCTCATACTCAATTACCTGGAGTTAAGGCGGCCCAGTCCGTTTCTTCATCTAGTAGTCTATTATTATACAGAGTGTTCATCAGTTGGTCCCGCACATCTGTAATAGAGCGAAAAAAAACACTGCCAATTAGGGACACAATACTTCCTCGTGATTGGTTCACATTGTATACACTTGGTAATTATGAGATTTTGTATTATTATTATTATTATTTAACTCTTTATTGGTCAACTACATACATTCAACAAAATAGGACATGCTAAAAAAAAAAAAAAAAAATAGAATATGTAGTGAACCAAGGGGCGAGGTTAAAGCCTGTGGCTTTCTCTTCCACCGAATGTACTAAATCAATTGTATCTCCAAAACTACTGAACTGGTTTTCTTTAAATATGTTTTACATGGTAGAATACCGTTTTTCCTACATTCTAGATTCAACAAAAAATCTGCATCGGTAAGTCGTAGTAGATTATTATTATTCAACACTTTATAAGATATGAATGGACATATGTGGTACAATACAAATAATTTATTCAACAATGAAAAAAATGGAAACAATATATACAGTAAAAATGAAAAAGAATAGAAAATTATAATATAGAAATATATATTATGTCCTAACTAAAGGGCGGGGTTATTACCTATGGCAATCTCTTCCACCCATAGACCCCATAGTAGACGTTATTTTTGCACTTTTTTGTCAAAAATTCCGGATTTTTTTTTTTAAACATCAGAGCTAAATCGTACTTTATAAAAAAATAATTATAAATTGTCCTGGCCGGGGATCGAACCCACGGACACGAATAGTTCATTTGTTTTATTTTTCATATTTCTTTTTATGTAAACAGAGGACCCATCCTAAGCCATTTTTTGGCTTCTAAGATAGCGCTTTTTTTTTGATCATCAGATGACCTATTGAATTGAAAAAAAACTATTGAATGAAGTAACAGATTCTGTTACTTCATTCAATAGTTTTTTTTTTTTTTAATCTTGACTGGGGTCTATCAAAGTCCTCAATAAAAATATGGTTCATAGTAACTGTATTAAAAGTTTTTTTTTTGAAGTTACAAAAAAATTGTCCTGACCGGGGATCGAACCCACGGACTCACCGTACAAGTGTCTCAGGTTCCGCTCTTTTTTTTCAATTTTTCTTTTTTTTTTTCAAGCTACAAAAAAATTGTCCTGACCGGGGATCGAACCCACGGACTCACCGTACAAGTGTCTCAGGTTCCGCTCGGCTTAGGATGTGTTCTCTCTTCTGTATACATAAAAAAAAAATGTGAAAAATAAAACAAATGATTTATTATTATTATCACAGTAACCAATGATAAAAAAAAACAGCCATCTTAGAAGCCAAAAAAATGGCTTAGGATGGGTTCTCTCCTCTGTATACATAAAAAAATATGAAGAATAAAACGAATGATTTATTATTATTATTATTATTATTATCATCGCAAACTCTCGCCTGCTCAACGACTGGGGAGCCAACTCGACGCACAGTCGCGGCCATCTGCTCGAGTTTTTGATCTTCGGTTAGTTCATGCAATATTTTAAAAAAAAACTACAAAAAAATTGTCCTGACCGGGGATCGAACTCACGGACACAAATAGTTCATTTGTTTTATTTTTCATATTTTTTTATGTATACAGAGGACCCATCCTAAGCCATTTTTTGGCTTCTAAGATGGCGGTTTTTTTTTTTTATCATCGGTTACTTCATTTAAGCCATTTTTTGAGCTTCTAAAATGGCGGTTTTTTCTTTCTTTTTTTGATCATTGGTTACTTCATTCAATTTTTTAAAAAAAAGCTACAAAAAAATTGTTAATTGGCTACTTCATTCAATTTTTCTTTTTTTTTTTCAAGCTACAAAAAAATTGTCCTGACCGGGGATCGAACCCACGGACTCACCGTACAAGTGTCTCAGGTTCCGCTCGTGTAGGAACTCGAGCAGATGGCCGCGACGGTGCGTGCAGTTGGCTCCCCAGTCGTTGAGCAGGCGAGAGCCCGCGATGTGATAATAATAATAAATCATTCGTTTTTTTTTTTTTTTTTTTTTTTTTTTAAGTGGGGTTTAACGTCGCTTTCAACTGCCATGATCATATCACGACGGGGGTTTTACCCTCCATTCGCAGGAAACTCACAAACCTGCTACTCACATTGACCTCACCCAGCCTGAGTGGGGCCGGGAAAAGCCAGCGTCACGAGAATTAGAATTTGAATGGTCACCCATCCAAGTCTTAACCTCGCTGGATGTCGCTTAACTTCGGTGTTCTGAAGGGAACCGGTGTATTCAACATGCCATCGACGCTGGCAATCATTCGTTTTATTTTTCATATTACTTCCGAGAAATTTCTAATATTAGAAATCGGAAGTATTGTGTTCGTTTTTGTAAAAAAAAAATATTTTTGACATTTTCATGTCTTTGATCTGGCACATAACCAAAATTATGTAACGAAATTAAGTGACGAAATTATGTAACGAAATTATGTGACGAAATTATGTAACGAAATTATGTAACGAAATATTAAATTGACATTTTCATGTCTTTGCTCTGGCACATAACCAAAATTATGTAATGAAATTAAGTGACGAAATTATGTAACGAAATTATGTAACGAAATTATGTGACGAAATTATGTAACGAAATTATGTAACGAAATATTAAATTGACATTTTCATGTCTTTGCTCTGGCACATAACCAAAATTATGTAACGAAATTATGTGACGAAATTATGTAACGAAATTATGTGACGAAATTATGTAACGAAATTATGTAACGAAATATTAAATTGACATTTTCATGTCTTTGCTCTGGCACATAACCAAAATTATGTAACGAAATTAAGTGACGAAATTATGTAACGAAATTATGTAACGAAATTATGTGACGAAATTATGTAACGAAATATTAAATTGACATTTTCATGTCTTTGCTCTGGCACATAACCAAAATAAATTGTATAACAATTTTTTTCGAAAAAAAAGTTTTCCCCGCCTGGAAGGTGGGGAAAACCGACATGAAAATGTCCCAATGGTTGCAGGCTCGTATGCAAGCGTTTTTTTTTAGTTCATAAATTAAAATAGCATTTTTTGCTCCGATTTCAATTTTTTTCATATTTTTTTATGTTTACAGAGAGAATCCACCATTTTTTTTGGCTTCTAAGATGGCGGTTTTTTTTTTTTTTTTTGATCATCGGTTACTTCATTCAATATTTTTAAGAGAAGCAA
Source organism: Bactericera cockerelli (assembly GCA_024516035.1). Classification (NCBI taxonomy): domain Eukaryota; kingdom Metazoa; phylum Arthropoda; class Insecta; order Hemiptera; family Triozidae; genus Bactericera; species Bactericera cockerelli. The sequence goes on from CM044966.1 coordinate 18,193,864, forward strand.
CAAAAAAAATGTCCTGACCGGGGATCGAACCAACGGACACGAATAGTTCATTTGTTTTATTTTTTTTATGTATTTTTTTATGTACATGTATATTTTTTGGCTTCTAACATGGCGGTTTTTTGTTGTTGTTATTTTTGATCATAGGTTACTTCATTCAATATTAAAAAAAAAAACTACAAAAAAATTGTCCTGACCGGGGATCGAACCCACGGACTCACCGTACAAGTGTCTCAGGTTCCGCTCGTGCAGGAACTCGAGCAGATGGCCGCGATGGTGCGTGCAGTTGGCTCCCCAGTCGTTGAGCAGGCGAGAGCCCGCGATGTGGTCGCTGTAACGCGAGAGGCTCGCCTTGATCTCGCGAATGGCGTCCTTGGACGTGTTCAGGAGGGCGTTCTCGAAGAGGGGCCGCTCGGGGGTGGAGAGGAGGGTGACGATGTTGCCCAGCGGGAGGGCGCATCTGGGGGAGTTGCAATTGTAAATTGAATCAAGTTTTCAATATACAATTTTTTTTTCATCATATCATCATAGGGTGACGTCATCGTGAACGATGGTAGCCAGACAGTGGAGGAATGACTCAGCACTTCTACCACTGTCTTTACAAGGAGGCTAATAATTGATTTTCTTACTTTTTCTTACAAAAAAAAAAATAATAGGGGTCTATTCTGGTCAAAGCGCTAGTCTGGTAATCCAAGGTAGCGTAGGGATTCGTTGGTTCGAATTCTACCCAGTGCATGATTTTTTCTTCATTAATTTGAGTTTGTGACCACATAATAATAAGACTCTTTTTCTTACAATAAAAAAAATAATAGGGGTCTATTCTGATCCATTTTCTTGATATCTTGAATTTTTTGTAACCCGGTCCCAATTAACCGGTATTTGAGAGGAGACCAGCTTTGACTAACTTTTTTATTATTCATCCTAGTAGAGAGGAAAAAAAATCCTGCCCCACTGGGAATTGAACCCAGGTCACCGTACGTGCAATGCCTAGCGCGCTAACTCACTCTGCCATGGTGACTACTTCAGCACAGGAAATATACTTACACCACATTCTCCCACTGGACGCAAATAATGAAGAAGTGAGTAATAAATACGATTCTTCTTCTTCTTCTACTCTGTCTTATCCCGCTCAAGCAGGGTCGACGTTGTTCACCCTCATGTTTGAGGTTGATTGGCTTTGGCACATTTTTTACGGCTGGATGCCCTTCCTAACGCCAACCATTCTATTTGATTTATCGTCCTGGATTAGGACGGGGGTTTTACCCTCCATTCGGTGGGAATCGTACCAGCTACCCACATTAACCTCACCCAGCCTGGGTAGCACGGAAATGCCAGCCTCACATGTACGGAGGAAACAGAATTTTCTGTGTGAAAAATCTGCTCCGACCGGGGACCGAACTCGGGATCTCTGGACTACGGGCAGTAGTCACAACCATTACGCCACGGAGGCTGGGAGTAACAAATACGATAACTTGGTTAACACATAGATGACCGGCATGTTTTTAGTAAGTTCTCCCGTGGGACCGGCGATGTTTAGGCTCTTCACAGGCGAAGTACATTCGTGTACCACCGGTGGTACACCCGGTCCATTCCGTACAGACACGCGTGTACCACCGGTGGTACACCCGGTCGTCTACGTGTTAAAAAGTAGTGATCTCCTCACTTGAACACAACGCCATAGACGAGGGCGCACGCCAGCTTGGGATGGCACTGGATGGCGGCGATTCTCTTCCCCAGTGGCGTCAGGCTCTCGGCGGCGTCGAATACGCCCATGACCTTGAGCTCCGCCACGGCGGCCTCGATGCTGGCGGCGTCGGGTGGCTCCGGGAGCTGAGACAGGAAGTCTGCGCTCTTCTCGTTGCCATAGAGCTGAGGAGGAAATACAAAAAAAAATTCTCAGTATTTTCAAAAGATTATTTTTTATTGAACAAATTCATTCATCTTCATAAATAAAATTTAAATGTAAAAATAATTTATCAATACAATACAACACTATTACAATACAATACAATACAATACAACACTATTACAATACAATACAACACTATTACAATACAACACTATTACAATAAAATACAACACTATTACAATACAATACAATAGCTGAGACAGGAAGTCTGCGCTCTTCTCGTTGCCATAGAGCTGCGGAGGAAATACAATACAATACTATTACAATACAATACAATACAATAGCTGAGACAGGAAGTCTGCGCTCTTTTCGTTGCCATAGAACTGAGGAGGAAATACAATAATAATAGTATAGTATAGTATAGTAGTGCTTTTGCTTTATTTAGACTGTCAGCTGAGACAGGAAGTCTGCGCTCTTCTCGTTGCCATAGAGCTGCGGAGGAAATACAATAATAATAATATCGCCTTATTTCTACTGCCTTATATATTTATATTTATATATTAGTTGGTGGACTTGTTTGTCCACCGTATTCTCTGACGTGGTCATTGGTCTTGGTGGTCCCATCATGGGAAAACACTTTTGGGGTTTTCGAATGGTTCCAAACGACCACTTTTGCACATTGTGAACTGTGCTCACAGGAATCGTCTCTATGAGACTTTCGACCTGTGAGGGCTGATTGCAGATGTTTCCGTCTGGGGCGATGGGATCACCCACCCCTACGCCATTTAGAATAATAATTATTATTATGTAATAAAGGGTGTCCCAATAAGAATGCAAGATTTGAAAGTTCAATGAATCATGTTTTTTAATGATACATACCGGGTTTCTTATATGATTTGGAAAGTAGACAGTACGAAATTATGTATGGAATAGGATATCAGGCAAATGGCCTCCACGGCTGGCATTGCACGCGCGTACTCTTTGGACAAAATTTTCGATGACAAATTTGAGGACCTCGGGCTGAATCTCATTGATGCACCGTACAATTTCAGCTTTCAGTGCTTCTATGGTTGTGGGTTTGTTTACATACACTAGTGACTTAAGATATCCCCACAGAAAATAGTCGAGGGGGGTCAAATCACATGATCTCGGTGGGAAGTTCTCGTCACCAAAACGGGAAATGACACGGCCAGGAAAATGTTCTCTCAATAGTGCCAATGTTTCTCGCGCAGTGTGACAAGTGGCGCCATCTTGTTGAAACCACATGTTTTCTAAAGAAAGATCTTCCAATTCAGGCACAAAAAAATTGTTTATCATATCACGATAACGTACACCAGTCACTGTTAGGGCATTTCCTTCATCATTTTCAAAGAAAAATGGCCCAATGATGCCTCCTGACCATAATGCACACCAAACAGTAACTCGTTTAGGATGAATATGTTTTTCTTGAATCACTCTTGGATTCTCTGTGCCCCAAATACGGCAGTTCTGCTTATTTACAAAGCCATCGAGGTGAAAATGTGCCTCATCGCTGAAGATTATTTTGTCTGGAAAATCAATATCCACCTCTTGTTGCTCCATGACCCACCTGACAAATTCTCTACGTTGTCTATGGTCTGTTGGCAGAAGTTGTTGAGTGAGATGAATTTTGTATGCATGCATGTGTAAGTCTTTGGTAAGAATTCGCTGCATAGTGCTCCTTGGAATAGCCAATTCTTGTGATCGACGGCGAATTGATGTCTTTGGGTTAACAGCAACACTATCACGTACCCGCGAGACATTTTGCACTGATCGACCTCTACGATATCGAGTTGAATGCTTTACATCAATAACTGAACCGTAGTTTCAAACTTTTCCACTATTCTTTTCACAGTTGACGGATTTGGAACATTATTTCCACCAAAAACTGCACGCACTTTACGAATCGTTGCCACCAAACTTTTGTTATTTTCAAAGTACAATTTTATTATGTTAACGCGTTGTTGAACAGAGTAGCGCTCCATGATGACTAAATTTGATTTATTGACAATCAATTAGTCCAATATTGGACAAGTAATAGCGAAATAGCAGCCCTTTCAAATCTTGCGTTCTTATTGGGACACCCTTTATAATAATAACTCTTTTTGACAAGAATAATATTGACAAAGGGCGTGATTATTGCCTGAGGCAATCTCTGGAATCAAACCCATACGGTTACCACTTATTTGATATCGAGAAGTGTGAAGTGTTACTGATATTCCATCATATATTTTAAAAAAGAAAAAAAAAAAATGTATAAATATAGGTATACAGTATGTCTCAGAAGTCCTAGCGGAGGCCCTGTAACTTTTGAACGGCTGAGAATTTTGAAATTCTGTTTTTTTCTAGACATAGGAAAAGGCCCATGGCAAATCTGATGGTGATGTTAAAATTCAGGTTTGATCCCCGGAAGTGACATTTTTTGATAAAAAATGGCCATTTCTCTCGAAATTTAAATGAGAAGGTATACTTTGGGTTTCCTTTTATTAATCTACTGGCTATAACAGGTAATTATACAAAGTTTCATTTTTCTGCCATAACCAGGGGCGGAGGTATGGAGGCTGAAAGTTGAAAATTCAGATACCACATTGATTGGCAATGTGGGATCTATTGCTCACAAAATGGGTTTAAAAGGATAAAAGAAGTATCTTTGAAGTAACAAAACAATGAAAACACCAATATCTGTATCACTATTCAATCAGTGGCGAAGTAAAAAAATAACCAGATTGTGATTTTTTTCCAACTTGAAGGTTCAGTCTCCAAGTTGGAAGTCGACAACACTACATTGCACTTACCTTTCATCAGCGATGGGAATTAATATTTTTTTGTTTTTTTTTTTGAATTTATTTAAATTTATTTTTTTGGCTATCATTTTCTTGTATTTCTTATGATAATAATAATGAAGCTCTTATTCACATTTAGCGTAGTTTTTCTTCTCAACATGACAATTCTTAAGAGTCGAACCGGATTCATACGGAAACATGCATTATTAATAAAATTAATGAAATAGTACATATTGATATTTTTTCATCAAGCCAATGAACTCAGAAGCTTGTAAACTCAAAAACTGAAAACTTACCTACCTACATGGTAAATATTTTAGTTGTGATATTTGTGCAGTAGGTAAACTCGAAATCATAATCTTCAACATAATGATTTTTTACTCCGACACTGATTGAAGGATGATACATATTGGCGTTTTCATTGTTTTGGTGCTTAAAAGAACGATTTTAAAAAACATTTTGTGAGCAATAGATCCCACATTGCCAATCAATGTGGTATCTAAATTTTCAACTTTCAGCCTCCATACCTCTGCCCCTGGTTATGGCAGAAAAATGAAACTTTGTATAATTACCTGTTATGGCCAGTAGATTAATATTATGAAACCCAAAGTATACCTTCTCATTTAAATTTCGAGAGAAATGGCCATTTTTTATCAAAAAATGTCACTTCCGGGGGTCGAACCTGAATTTTAATATCACCATCAAATTTGCCATAAGCCTTTTCCTATGTCTAGAAAAAAACGGAATTTCAAAATTCCCAGCCGTTCAAAAGTTACAGGGCCTCTTCTGAGACATACTGTATATAAAAGAGAGAATATAATATATTATATCCGGGTGAGGATACAGAAGAAGAAAAGAAGGAGGAAGAAGAAAAGAAGGAAGAAGAAGAAGAAAAGAAGGAGCCAGTACTCAATTTTCAAACCGATTTGAAATGTTCAATCAGTAAACGCCTAAAGGAAGACATGCGTTCACAGACCTTAACCTCATGGGGAAGTGAGTTCCACAACCTAGCACCCTGTACAGCAAATGAGCCAGAGAAGAAATTAGTCCTGTGTATTGGAATCGTAAGAAGGGCAGCATCCTCAGATCTGGTCTTATGAGAATGCTGAGACAGTGATGAAAACTTTGATGCTAAGTAAAAAGGATTTTGTGTGTTCAATACCCGCCACAATAACAAAAGAATATGAATGTCACGCCGTTCTTGCATAGTAAACCAACCCAGAGACTCACGACACAAACTGACATGATCATATTTGTGTAAACCAAATAGGTATCTGACGCAGGCATTTTGCAATCTTTGGATTTTTTGTTTAACCTTCTGAGTAGTGTTAGTGAAAAGAACATAACTATATTCAAAAATAGGTAAGATCAATGCGGTGCAAAGGATTTTACGAACACCAAATGGCAGAATTCTCCTTACGGCTTTCAACGAATGGAAGGAGTAATAGCACTTCTTAGAAACAGCATTGATATGGGGGACCCAAGAAAGAGTAGAATCAAAGAGTATTCCAAGATTTTTAACTTGATTTGAATAAGGTATGCTGACATTATTAAAATGGAGCCTACTTAAGGAGAGATCAATACGAGATAAAAGTGAAGAGGAACCTATTACAATGGTCTGAAATTTTTTGAGATTGGGTAAAATTCCATGAGAATTAACCCATACTCGAAGACTGTCTAGATCAGCATTCAAATGATTTACAGCATCAATATATCCATCGACAGGAAAATGAATATAGAGCTGTAGATCATCGGCATACAAATGGCAGTTACATGAAATACTTGAAGTTATACTGTTGATGAAGAGAGAAAAAAGGAGGGGACCAAGAACACTACCTTGAGGAACACCTGAAGAAACACTCAGCCATGACGAAAACATATTATTAGAACCTTTGCCACTCTGCCTACGGTTGGTTAAATAGGAAGAGAACCAGGTAACGGCATTTGGTGAGAAATTCAAGGATAAGAGTTTAGCGAGTAAGATGTCGTGATCAACAGAATCAAATGCTTTACTAAAGTCAAGAAGAAGAAGCATAGTAAGCATTTTTTGATCCATTGCTCTGTAATGCACTTTAATGGCAAACTACATCAAATATTTCAACACAGGACTTAATTTAAGACCGTTATATTTATTTTGTCTTTAGCACTATATCCATTTTATCATTGTCTTGTGGGTTATAACATGTACATTTTACTTATTTTCACTTTTCATATTTGACTTTGTAATTGTTTATTTAAAATTATTTACAATAGAAACATTTATTTATTTATAGGATATGAAATATAAGAGAAATATCAACCATCCACCACACTCAACGTTGCTTAACTCACCTTACAAGTGAGCAGTATCTCCTCGAGGGGTTTGCGGAATATCTCCGGCAGACTATACTCCGCCATCTTCCTGTACCTCTCCTCTGAGTAGAGATGGAAGGACTCGCCTGGCTTCGTGCGTCCGGCCCTGCCTGCCCGCTGGTTGACGGAGGCGCGGCTGATCCAGTGGTTATCCAGGGAGACCACATCGTCCTTAGCATCGTACCTAGGGGAGAGGAAATATAACTATGGATAAGTGGTTATCCAGGGAGACCACATCGTCCTTAGCATCGTACCTAAGGGAGAGGAAATATAACTATGGATAAGTGGTTATCCAGGGAGACCACATCGTCCTTAGCATCGTACCTAGGGGAGAGGAAATATAACTATGGATAAGTGGTTATCCAGGGAGACCACATCATCCTTAGCATCGTACCTAGGGGAGAGGAAATATAACTATGGATAAGTGGTTATCCAGGGAGACCACATCGTCCTTAGCATCGTACCTAGGGGAGGGGAGATATAACTATGGATAAGTGGTTCGTAAATATTACACGCAAGTTCGTAAATATTATATTAAAAAAATAAGGGTTGGGTGGAAGAGATTGCCCGCCCGCTGGGTCACTGATGCGCGGCTGATTTAGTGGTTATTCAGGGAGACCACGTCATCCTTAGCATCGTACCTAAGGATAGTAATTATAATTTAAGGATAGTTTTTTTTTTTTTTTTTTTTTTGGTTGAAGGCAGGAAAAAAACTTTTAAAGACACCCAGGTCATCCTGACTTGGGGTGTGGGATTTCCACCCACTAAAAACCCACCTTCTCATAGAGCTTTTAAGGATAGTAATTATAATTAACACAAAAACTAGAACAAGGCTGCATCCCACGACACAAGGACCATATTTCACAGGTGTGGCCCTTAGTGTGAGATGACGACAGCAAAAAGAAACTAGCATAAGTTCAATTAAAAATATTATAAACTATGTAAACTGTCATTGTTATATATATTTGAACCATTTACTTGTCATGTATAAAATAAATAAATAAAAAATAAACCTAGAGTAGGGGAGGAGTGATATAACTATGGATAAGGGGTGGGTGGAAGAGATTGCCCGCCTGCTGGTTGACGGAAGCGCGGCTGATTTAGTGGTTATCCAGGGAGACCACATCATCCTTAGCATCGTACCTAGGGGAGGGGAGATATAAATATGGATAGGAGGTTCGTAAATATTACACGCGAGTTCGTAAATATTAAAAAAGAATAAGGGTTAGGTGGAAGAGATTGCTCGCCCGCTGGGTCACTGAGGCGGCATATTTAGTGGTTATCGTCATAAAATAATATTTAAAAAAAAATCACCTCCACACCATTGGTTTGAATCCCACCCAGTGCATGAATTTTTCTTCATTCATTAGAGTTTGTGACCACATAATAATGAGACTCTGAGGGTTAGGTGGTAGGAAATGCTTTGAGCATTCACCTCGCCTAGTGGTTACCTTCCACTAAAGAGTATTATTATTATTACTGTCCCGGTAGCTCAGTGGTAAAGGCGGCACTCTGTAAATCCAGAGATACCAGAGGTGGCGGGTTCGAAACCCAGTCGGGACATGACAAGTTATCCTCCCATTTGGGATTTTTACCACATAATAATACGTCTTGGGCTTACTGCTGGAATAATGGGACTTAATAGTTCTAATCAGGCAGTATAAATAAGGCAATATTATTATTATTTTATTATGATTGTGGGAAACAAGTTCAACATAATATGCATAAAACAATTACAATCGGTTACAGTGCAATGGAATAATCTTCACTCGTTAAGCACCTTCCTGATGATTGACGTGGTGGACAGGATGACGGAAAATTGTGCTTTCTTGATGACAGCTTGTGGGTTATACATATTGACTTGATTATTATTATTATATTTTTTATTATTATAATAATATTATTATTTAAAAAATATTAAAATTACCTGGTCTCCTTGTGGCATCCCGTGTCCACCACATAGCTCACGTCATCTATAGTGATACTCGTTTCGGCCACATTGGTCGACAGAACCACCTTGCGCACGCCAGGCGGTGGGTGCTGGAAGATGGCGCCCTGCACCTCCGTGTCCAGCTTGGAGTGCGCCATCGTGACCTGCAGGGTGGACACGTGCCGGCCCCCCCCTTGTTGTAGGAGGCGTGAGACCTGCACGATGTCCTGCCAGCCGGGGAGGAAGCAGAGGATGGCGCCTGGGAGGAGGGAGGAGAGTATTTTTTTATTTATATTTATTCAAAGATTTCACTCATTTATTTGAGGTATACATACATACATACATACATAGGTTTTAAAAACAATATGTACATAAATTAATTGATATTGAGACATTTACGGATGATAGATGTTGTGGAGAAAATGACGGACTTCTGTGATGTTTCGATCAGGTATTCAATGTTTTTTAGGCCACACTGTTCTAGTTCGGATTTACAGTTTTTGTGTACCATTATTATTATTATTATTTTTTTTTATTTATTAACAATATTGGATTTTACAAAGGTTCTTTTCCTAAGCTAATGATAAAAGCTTCTAAGAAAAGATATAACAGTATCTTTTACAAAATTAAATTTAAAACACAAGGTGCATAAATTGTTTAAAGACTTTAATTACAATTTGATAAAATAAATTAAATTAAAAAAAATCTGGTGTAAACATCACACGACTTTCCTTATCCCCCAAAAAGAAGTTGAATTGCGCCACTGGTAACTCAATGGTAACAGATAGTTAAAAATCAGTGCCAAATTCGTAATCAGCACCTCAAAATCATTGGATTTGATATGTCGCAACCCCCATCTAGGGTGAATAATAAAAAAGTTAGTCCAAGGGGGTCCTCCCAAAATACCGGTAAATTGGGGTCGAGTTCCAAAAAGTTTCAAGATATCAAAAAAATGATAAGAGTAAACCCCTATTACTTTTTTAATCCGAGAAAATATTGTTCTCTAACTTTTTTTGTATCTCTAACCAATTCAAAGAAGCGGCGGTTGCGGCCAATATTTGCGGCCCTGCGGCCGCATCTTAAGGCCGATTTCAACCAAAAGTTTTGTGGTTCGTCTGGTGTATAAAATTAATTTTCATACCAAATTTTAAGTCTCTAGGCTCTTACCGTTCTCGAGATATCCTGTTTACACACACACACACAGACAGACAGACAGACAGACAGACGCACGGACCAATGGCTGAAAACAACTTTTTTGGTATCCTGATGCTATGATTCGTCCAGAAATGTGAAAAACTGGGTAGGTCAAATTTTCGACGAATACAATACTTTCCTTATTATAGGATAAGGAAAGTAATTATACAACTAATCAATCAATTAAATTTTAACTATTCAACTGAAACATTATGTCTTCAATATTCTTTTGTAATACATCTTTATACTTCTGTAGCTTAATCGATAAGGCGGCGGACTTTCAACCGGATGTCAATGATTTAAGTTTCAAGTTCAGCAAAGATTTGTCACAAATGAAATTTATATAATTATGTATATAATAATACCTGTTGAACAGGTGTATATTTACGGGCCAAGCCCTAAATAAACATATAACAAGATTACAAATACAAAATATAAGTACAAATAAAAGCAAAATTATTTTTTTTATCAAAATAAGATCTACCTTTCTGGTGGTTCTCCTTACCTTCAGGTTTGTTCCGATGTATCCACTGGATGAGGTTGCATATGACCTGACTGTTGGTGGTGGGCTCCTTGCTTGTGACTAGATTCTTAGTGTCTTCCTCTGACTTGCATAGGTTCCAGCGTCTGCAATTCTCCAGCTGAAACATAAGGGAGATTTACATTGCTTTTCAACTGCATGGTCATGTACGACGAGGGTTTTACCCTCCATTCGCAGGAAATTTACAAACCTGGAAACCGGAAGCATCACGAAGTATTCACCTCGCTGGACGATGATTTTTTTTTAATTACAAAAAAATGAGTGTTTCACAGCCTTTTTTATTTCGTAGTCATGAAACAGGAGCTACTGTAGACGCTTGTGGTCTGTGTTGTAGCTTGCCCATCCCGTAGTATGCCTCCCCTCTGATGGGCGAGAAGTGACACAATACATTCCATTTTGGTGCTGGGTCAACACGAGCGCACTGGAAGGAATCTCTTACAATCACTGGAAGGAATCTCTTACAATCACTGGAAGGAATCCCTTTCTTTTTAAATTACTTAACGAGTGTTACGAGTGTACCGACAGATAGTTCCTCATGGGAGAAGCCAGGTATATGACTCAATACTCACCGACAGATAGTTCCTCTGGTATATGATTCAATACTCACCGACAAGTAGTTCCTCTTGAGGCCCGGCCTCGTCTCCAGGAGGCGCTTTATTTATCTATTTATTTTATTTATTGATTTATTTATTTATTTATTAATTAATAATAATTTATTTATTTATTAATTTATTTAATAATTAAATAATTTATTTATTTAATAAATAAATACTCACCGACAGATAGTTCCTCTGGTATATGACTCAATATACTCACCGACAGATAGTTCCTCTGCACAGGATGGGTGAAGCCAGGTATGTGGAGCACGGGAGCCCCGAGGAAATATCTCTGGAACATCTCCGCGTTGAGGGTGGCGCTCATGACCAGCAGCTTGAGGCCTGGCCTCGTCTCCAGGAGGCGCTTGGTGAGCAGGAGGAGGAGGTCTGTGGAGATGTCGCGCTCGTGAGCCTCGTCCAGGATGATGTGGGACACCTGGTCCAGCCCTGGGAGTAGAGAGACACAATAATAATAATAATAATATTGCCTTGTACACATATAGGAGACACAATAATAATAATAATAATAATGTTTATTGTCTCGTCCAGGATAATGTTTATTGCCCTGGGAGTAGCGAGACACAATATTTTTTTTTTTTTTTTTTCCAACAAATAACTTTTATTTATTTACATTTTTTGTTATTTACAATGGATGAAAAGAATATAAATATCAAAATAATAAGACAAAATTTTAAATCATAAGTATCCCATAGCCTAATGTACTTATTAAGTATGTGCTAGGCTATTTTTTATTGTAATGTTTATTGTAATGTGGGACACCTGGTCCAGCCCTGGGAGTATTATTATTATTATTATTATAAAACCTGGTTGCAGGGTTTCAGCTAAAACACCATACAATTAACGCTGCGACCTAGTAAGATCTATTGTGACCCGGGAGAAAATCTCTCATCCTATTTCCCAGTTCCGTGCCTATGACGGCCCATCTGGGCTTAGTTGGGAGTGGTTTTCCAATGCTGAACACCCTAAGTCCAGAAACCTGTTCCCTTCATGAGAAGTGTCAGTCTCTGGATGAGGTGTTCTTGGTTGTGGAGATCTTCGAGATTACTGGATTCGAAAATCCTAAATCTCCGGTAATCCAGCGCCTCACATTCGAAGAGAATGTGTGTTGCTGTTTCTTCTTCCAGACCACATAGCCTACAATCGATTGGTTCTCCTCTGGAGAGTCCTAATCTGTGTAAGTGTTTCCTAAGTGGTCCATGGCCAGTGAGTTGGCTCACTATTAATCTTAGTTTATTTCTGTTTAGTGACAGAGATTCCTGAGCCCTGGGAGTAGAGAGACACAATAGTTAACACTGTAGTAAAAAATCGAAAAAAAGGACAAAAAAAAAAGGGCCGGTTGATATTTTTTAATTCAAACCTATCAAGAGGGGTATTGAATGAAAGGTATTAATAATTAGAAGCTTTAGCTTAGGAAAAATAGCTTTGTATTTGTTATCCTGTTATTAAAAATAATAATAATAATAATAAAAAAAAAAATATAATAATAATTGCAAAGCTACCTCGCTGCGTCTGGAGACGGGAGAGCAGGATCCCGGTGGTGATGAACTGGATGTGTCCCGCGTGGCGAGGAAATATGTGCTGGAGCCTCACCTGGTACCCGACAGACTCTCCCACCTGGAATTTACAAGATTATAATAATGAGAAATATGTGCTAGAGACTCTCCCACCTGGAATTTACAAGATTATGGTTGGGTGGAAGAGCTCAAGCAATTTGAGAATCCTGCCATTAAAGCCTTAAAAAAAGATTATAATAATAATAATAAATAAATAAGTGTGTTTCTTTGTGTTGTTATATCACAATTTTAGTGGGTAGCGCAGAATTACAGGACTTTTCCATATCTTTTAATATCCTAATTTCGGATGAATAATAAAAAAGTTAGTCCAAGCTGGTTTCCTCCAAAATACTGGTAAATTGGACCGGGTTACAGAAAGTTCAAGATGTCAAAGTTCAAGTTTTCAATTAATAAATGATATCACAATTTTTAGTTTGTAGCGCAGAATTATAGGACTTTTCCATATCTTTTAATATCCTAATATCTTATTTTTGCCTATAATTCCGCCACTGGTCGCTCCTCACATTAAAGCAGCTAATTATTTTTTTTTCACGAGGTATGAGTGGACCCCGGACACCCAAGAACAGAGCAGAAAAAATCCTTCCCCGCTGGGGACCGAACCCAGGTCACCGTGCGTGCAATGCCTAGCGCGTTAACTCACTCTGCCACGGTGACTACTTCATTTTTTTTTATAAACTTTATTTTTCCATACAAAACAATCAGCAAGAAGTGAACATGGGAAACATGAAAATATTTTTTTCAATTATCTATAATAGCTTCAATTCTTTTTTTTTAATATTTTCAAGATAGGGTCTTTTTATCATTTTTTTACAACAAAATAAATGTCAAAGCTATGTGTTTTAAACCCGCCTCAAATCATTATTTTCGCGATTTTCAATTCAGGTAGGGATCCGTTGGTTCGAATCCCACCCAGTGCATGAACTATTCCTCATTAATTTGAGTTTGTGACCACATAATAATAAGACTCTGAGGGTTAGGTGGCAGGAAATGCTTTGAGCATTAACCTCGCCTGGTGGTTACCTTCCACTAAAGAGTATTCCATCCCATCCCAAATAGTTTTTAACATACCTAGTTTAAGGAGGTCTAGTCGCCGTCAACATATTCCATTTAAGGCAATTCCTTCAAATATTGTACCCATATTGAAGGTTCTGAGTCTCTGTAATAGTCACCCTGATCTTGACTACGCTCAGAATTTGAGTGTTTTTATTTCTAACCTCAAACGGATGTTTTTTGAGACAGATTCTTAAGTCTTGTTTAATTTATTCTAACAAATTGTTTATAATATTCTTTTATTTATTGTCAACTTTTTTTTTTTAACTTACTTTTTTGTTCCTCTTTTTTTTATTTATAGTATATTAACAATGTAATTGGTTTTTATTAACGTTTTGTATATGCACTTTAAATCAAGAAATAAACATTTGAATTTGAATTACTTACCGGCTCTTCTCTCTCCGAGGCTACGCGCTTGGCCAATGATATGGCGCTGATACGACGCGGCTGAGTGATGAGAATGTTGCAAGACGAGCCCTTGCCTTGCAGGCTGGCCTCGTTTAGGATCATTTGGGCCACCTGAAAAAGGAAAAGATAATAATAATAATATCGCCTTATTTATACTGCCCGATTAGGACTATTAAGTCCCATTATTTCAGCAGTAAGCCCAAGACGTATTATTATGTGGTAAAAATCCCAATTGGGAGGATAACATGTCATGTCCCGGCTGGGGTTCGAACTTACGACCTCTGGAATCTCTGGATTCACAGAATGTCGCCTTTACCACTGAGCTACCGGGACAGACAGATAATACTTAGCAGTAAGTACCTACTTAATAATAAAAAAAAGTTCAAAAAATCATATTTGATATTATTATTTGAGAGAAACAAATGTTTTATTTATTAAATAAGAACATTTATTTTCTTTATTTATTACACTTGAACGGGCGGACCCTGTCTGTACTAACTAATACAAGGATGTACCCTATGAGAATACTCACCTGGGTGCTTGTGGCAATCTCTTCCACCCAACATAAGGGGGTTGAGGCCTGGATGTACCCTATTAGATTACTCACCTGTGTGCTTTTGGCAATCTCTTCCACCCAACATAAGGGGGTTGAGGCCTGGATGAATTAGAATAATCACCTGTGTGCTTGTGGCAATCTCTTCCACCCAACATAAGGGGGTTGAGGCCTGGATGTACCCTATTAGATTACTCACCTGTGTGCTTGTGGCAATCTCTTCCACCCAACATAAGGGGGTTGAGTCCTGGATGTACCCTATTAGAATACTCACCTGGGTGCCTGTGGCAATCTCTTCCACCCAACATAAGGGGGTTGAGTCCTGGATGTACCCTATTAGAATACTCACCTGGGTGCCTGTGGCAATCTCTTCCACCCAACATAAGGGGGTTGAGTCCTGGATGTACCCTATTAGAATACTCACCTGGGTGCCTGTGGCAATCTCTTCCACCCAACATAAGGGGGTTGAGTCCTGGATGTACCCTATTAGAATACTCACCTGGGTGCCTGTGGCAATCTCTTCCACCCAACATAAGGGGGTTGAGTCCTGGATGTACCCTATTAGAATACTCACCTGGGTGCCTGTGGCAATCTCTTCCACCCAACATAAGGGGGTTGAGGCCTGGATGTACCCTATTAGAATACTCACCTGGGTGCCTGTGGCAATCTCTTCCACCCAACATAAGGGGGTTGAGGCCTGGATGTACCTATTAGAATACTCACCTGGGTGCCTGTGGCAATCTCTTCCACCAACATAAGGGGGTTGAGTCCTGGATGTACCCTATTAGAATACTCACCTGGGTGCCTGTGGCAATCTCTTCCACCCAACATAAGGGGGTTGAGTCCTGGATGTACCCTATTAGAATACTCACCTGGGTGCCTGTGGCAATCTCTTCCACCCAACATAAGGGGGTTGAGTCCTGGATGTACCCTATTAGAATACTCACCTAGGTGCCTGTGGCAATCTCTTCCACCCAACATAAGGGGGTTGAGGCCTGGAGGTACCCTATTAGAATACTCACCTGTGTGCTTGTGGCAATCTCTTCCACCCAACATAAGGGGGTTGAGGCCTGGAGGTACCCTATTAGAATACTCACCTGTGTGCCTGTGGCAATCTCTTCCACCCAACATAAGGGGGTTGAGTCCTGGATGTACCCTATTAGAATACTCACCTGGGTGCCTGTGGCAATCTCTTCCACCCAACATAAGGGGGTTGAGGCCTGGAGGTACCCTATTAGAATACTCACCTGTGTGCCTGTGGCAATCTCTTCCACCCAACATAAGGGGGTTGAGTCCTGGATGTACCCTATTAGAATACTCACCTGGGTGCCTGTGGCAATCTCTTCCACCCAACATAAGGGGGTTGAGGCCTGGAGGTACCCTATTAGAATACTCACCTGTGTGCCTGTGGCAATCTCTTCCACCCAACATAAGGGGGTTGAGGCCTGGAGGTACCCTATTAGAATACTCACCTGGGTGCCTGTGGCAATCTCTTCCACCCAACATAAGGGGGTTGAGGCCTGGATGTACCCTATTAGATTACTCACCTGTGTGCTTGTGGCAATCTCTTCCACCCAACATAAGGGGGTTGAGGCCTGGATGTACCCTATTAGATTACTCACCTGTGTGCTTGTGGCAATCTCTTCCACCCAACATAAGGGGGTTGAGGCCTGGATGTACCCTATTAGATTACTCACCTGTGTGCTTGTGGCAATCTCTTCCACCCAACATAAGGGGGTTGAGTCCTGGATGTACCCTATTAGAATACTCACCTGGGTGCCTGTGGCAATCTCTTCCACCCAACATAAGGGGGTTGAGGCCTGGATGACTCACCTGGGTGCTCTTCCCGCAGCCAGGCTCCCCCTTGACTATGGTGATGGGGCTGGCCGCCACAGTGTCTACTATCTCTGCTCTGCAACCAAGAGTATGAACATTAGTTAATAATAATAATATCGCCTTATTTATACTGCCCGAATAAGACTACTAAAGTCCCATTATTCCAGCAGTAAGCCCAAGACGTATTATTAGGTGTAAAAATCCTAAATGGGAGGATAACTTGTCTTGTACCGGTTGGATTTCGAACCCACGACCTCTGGAAGCTCTGGATTCACAGAGTGCCGCCTTTACCACTGAGCTACCGGGACAGTTAAAGCAAGAGTATGAACATTAGTTAAAGCAAGAGTATGAACATTGGTTAAACCAAGAGTATGAACTATGAACATTAGTTAAACCAAGAGTATGAACATTAGTTAAACCAAGAGTATGAACATTAGTTAAACCAAGAGTATGAACATTAGTTAAACCAAGAGTATGAACTTCTAGTTAAACCAAGAGTATGAGCATTAGTTAAACCAAGAGTATGAACATTAGTTAAACCAAGAGTATGAACATTAGTTAAACCAAGAGACCCAAGAGTATAAACATTAGTATAACCAATCGTGCGTGCAATTTTTTTTTTTGGCTTTCTTTAAAGTGGCAGAGTTCTCACATGTGAGCTCTTCCACTCAACCACTATATAGAAAAAAAAGAAAGAAGAAGAAAAAAAATACCTAGCGCGCTAACTCACTCGGCCACGGTGACTACTATGTAACGAATTATAAAGGTCATGACTGTTGGTGATGACTTGGTTCGTCTCACTGGCAATAGGGCCGCCAAGGCTTTCCTCTTTCAGAGGGTTTCTTCGGCGATCCAACGAGGTAATGTTAGGTACATTGCCTCATGCAAGTGGGATGGATCAAGTCTATCACCTGTGATTTTAATTGCCTTGTAAATAAAAATAAATCTTAATACTAGTTCCAATGAACTATAATTTTCAATAAAAATAATTATAAATACCTAATGGTCAATGCCCTGTTCGAGGAAAGAACTTCTCACCTATAATCTTCAATGGGCAACTTCTTTCTCTGACCAGCCTGCAGTGACCTTTCACTCTTCTCCATCAACACCTGAGCCTTGTGTATCAGCTGTTGGTTCCGCTGGAGCTCCCCCCTGGTATTGAAAGGTCTCGTGAAGAACGGTATGTCCTCTGTAGGATCTGAGACGGGTGGCTTTTCCAATTCTGTGAAGGAATGGTGGGAAAAAAACGTAGAAACTTTCACTTTTTATGACTGAAATCCCTTGGAAGTCCACATACTCCAGCTCCCCCCTGGTATTGAAAGGTCTCGTGAAGAACGGTATGTCCTCTGTAGGATCTGGGGCAGGTGGCTTTTCCAATTCTGTGAAGGAATGGTGGGAAAAAACGTAGAAACTTTCGTTTTTTATGACTAAAATCTCTTAAAAAAACCCCATGTTCCAGCTCCCCCCTGGTATTGACCAGCTGGACCATGATCACTATAATCTCTCTAGTGATCTGTTCCGGCTGGAATGTGAGCAGAGAAAAAATGTATAACTTAAGTCTATATTGTTTATAATAATTGAATAACCTTTAGTTTGTATGCCCTGTTAGGACATCAGTACTGTCGTTTGGATTTATTATTTCAAGGTGTTGCTATTTTTATTCATTCATTACAATTCACTTTCATTATCCAACTCATCTCCCTGCCGCCGCAACACAATCCAACACAGCCCACAACTGCCGCCGCATTTCCTCTTTGTATTGCCAGACTTATCCTTTGTGATAAGTAGAAACCCGTTCTACCATCACCTGACTTTTCCACTAGCCTTGACCCCAACACGTTCACCAAGCTTTTTGCTTCAGTTCCCAACGAACCGTTTGGATTACTTTAAAGTATTAAAGTTATAAATGATGTTATGTTCATAATAATAATAATAACTTACCTCTCGCCTCTTCCGCCAGTCTCGCATTCTCCCTGCGCTGCTTCTCCTCCTGTTCAAACTTCTGCATCAGAGGCACTATGTGCTGGGGACATAAACACAAGCATCATTTAGCATTTCTTTGAATATATATTGTACCCTGTATAAAATTACTGTCAATAAATTACAAATTACAAATTACAAAAAATCATATCATCAGAGGTACTATGTGCTGGGGACATAAACACAAGCATCATATCATCATCTTCTGCATCAGAGGAACTATGTGCTGGGGATATAAACACAAGCATCATATCATCAACTTCTGCATCAGAGGCACTATGTGCTGGGGATATAAACACAAGCATCATATCATCAGAGGTACTATGTGCTGGGGACATAAACACAAGCATCATATCATCAGAGGTACTATGTGCTGGGGACATAAACACAAGCATCATATCATCAGAGGTACTATGTGCTGGGGACATAAACACAAGCATCATATCATCAGAGGTACTATGTGCTGGGGACATAAACACAAGCATCATATCATCAGAGGTACTATGTGCTGAGGACATAAACACAAGCATCATATCATCAACTTCTGCATCAGAGGTACTATGTGCTGGGGACATAAACACAAGCATCATATCATCAGAGGTACTATGTGCTGAGGACATAAACACAAGCATCATATTCATCAGAGGCACTATGTGCTAAGGAGATAAACACAAGCATCATATCATCAGAGGCACTATGTGCTGGGGACATAAACACAATCATCATATCATCAGAGGCACTATGTGCTAAGGAGATAAACACAAGCATCATATCATCAGAGGCACTATGTGCTGGGGACATAAACACAAGCATCATATCATCAGAGGCACTATGTGCTAAGGAGATAAACACAAGCATCATATCATCAGAGGCACTATGTGCTGGGGACATACTATGTGCTGGGGACATAAACACAAGCATCATATCATCAGAGGTACTATGTGCTGAGGACATAAACACAAGCATAATATCATCAACTTCTGCATCAGAGGTACTATGTGCTGGGGACATAAACACAAGCATCATATCATCAGAGGTACTATGTGCTGAGGACATAAACACAAGCATCATATCATCAGAGGCACTATGTGCTAAGGAGATAAACACAAGCATCATATCATCAGAGGCACTATGTGCTGGGGACATAAACACAATCATCATATCATCAGAGGCACTATGTGCTAAGGAGATAAACACAAGCATCATATCATCAGAGGCACTATGTGCTGGGGACATAAACACAAGCATCATATCATCAGAGGTACTATGTCCTGGGGACATAAACACAAGCATCATATCATCAGAGGTACTATGTGCTGGGGGCATAAACACAATCATCATATCATCAGAGGCACTATGTGCTAAGGAGATAAACACAAGCATCATATCATCAGAGGTACTATGTCCTGGGGACATAAACACAAGCATCATATCATCAGAGGTACTATGTCCTGGGGACATAAACACAATCATCATATCATCAGAGGTACTATGTCCTGGGGACATAAACACAATCATCATATCATCAGAGGCACTATGTGCTAAGGAGATAAACACAAGCATCATATCATCAGAGGCACTATGTGCTAAGGAGATAAACACAAGCATCATATCATCAGAGGCACTATGTGCTGGGGACATAAACACAAGCATCATATCATCAGAGGTACTATGTCCTGGGGACATAAACACAAGCATCATATCATCAGAGGTACTATGTGCTGGGGACATAAACACAAGCATCATATCATCAGAGGTACTATGTGCTGGGGACATAAACACAAGCATCATATCATCAGAGGTACTATGTGCTGGGGACATAAACACAAGCATCATATCATCAGAGGTACTATGTGCTGGGGGCATAAACACAAGCATCATATCATCAGAGGAACTATGTGCTGGGGACATAAACACAAGCATCATATCATCAGAGGCACTATGTGCTGGGGACATAAACACAAGCATAAGAGAATGCCGTTGGCACCGCCCTTATTCAAGTTTTGTTTTAATAGTTTCAATTTCTATGTATGTATAGGACATACCAGTGCTGAGAAATCATTCAAATCGATTTCTCAGCACTGGTATGTCCTAAGAGGCTGAAATTTGGCATGTAGGTCACTTTTAGGTCTTAGATGCGCACTAAGAAAGGATTATGAAATATTCCCACTGGGGCGCCCGCCACGGGGAAAAAGGGGCGCATTTACATGAAAAAAAAACGAGCTTTTTCATCTTTTCACTTTTTCATCTCTGTTTCTCTGTACCGGTAAATTTCTGGTGACTGAAAATTAAGATATAGGTTGACTCTATATTGTAGATGTGCAATAAGAAAGGATTTCATTGTATTCCAACTGGGGAGCCAGACGCGGAGAAAAGTCCTAAAAATTGGATGGGCGACACTATTTTTTTAACGTTTTTCCACCTAAATGACATTTTTTCTTAAAATTTGTCGAGACCCATCAACTCAAAACGAGAAAGTTTTAGGCAAGGGTTTGAGCTTTCAATTGAACCACTTGACCACCAATGCACTATGCTTCCTGGATCACCTGACTAGTGCCTTGATCATCAGTGCACTAGGCTACCTGGATCACCAGACTAGTGCCTTGATCATCAGTGCACTACGCTTCCTGGATCACCAGACTAGTGCCTTGATCATCAGTGCACTAGGCTACCTGGATCACCAGACTAGTGCCTTGATCATCAATGCACTAGGCTACCTGGATCACCAGACTACCGCCTTGATCATCAGTGCACTAGGCTACCTGGATCACCAGACTAGTGCCTTGATCATCAATGCACTAGGCTACCTGGATCACCAGACTAGTGCCTTGATCATCAGTGCACTACGCTTCCTGGATCACCAGACTACCGCCTTGATCATCAGTGCACTAGGCTACCTGGATCACCAGACTAGTGCCTTGATCATCAGTGCACTACGCTTCCTGGATCACCAGACTACCGCCTTGATCATCAGTGCACTACGCTTCCTGGATCACCAGACTAGTGCCTTGATCATCAGTGCACTACGCTACCTGGATCACCAGACTACCGCCTTGACCACTTGACTACAAGGGTACTACGCTTCCTGGATCACCAGACTAGCGCCTTGACCATCAGTGCACTACGCTACCTGGATCACTAAACAAGCGCCTTAACCCACGACACAAGGACCATACGTCATAGGTGTGGCCTTTGAACCATTTACTTGTCATGTATTAAATAAATTAAAATAAAAATAAACCACTTGACCACCAGTCCACGTACCTTGTCGTACATCTGAGCCACGCCCTCGAGCGCGCCCACCTCGCAGAAGCTGGCCAGATCCTCCAGACTCGCCACGGGGGGCGTCTCGCTGAGGGGCGCCTGGGCGGCTCGCCGGGCCTCGTCAGACAGACGCGGCTTGCCCTCGACATTCATGTGCTTGCCGGCCTGCAGCTCAGCCATCACGAGTTTGGCGGCCAGATCCTTGGCGCCGGCTTTGGTGGCCGCTACTGATCTCACCTGGGTAACAAAAAAGCAGACAGAATAAGAATTTTTTTTTTTTTTACACTTTATTAGGTAATAGGACATATACAATACAAATAATTACAAACGAAAATACAATATAGAATAGAATAGAATAGAATATGTAAATAATTGTATTTTATCAATAATGATTTTACAATGGTTGACAAGTTTACAGAGAAAAATAACTTACACACTAAAATAAAACTTACAAAATTCATACTTATTTCATTAAAGTTATAGCTCTCATTTTCTACTAAAATTGCAGGCTTATTAAATCTTATGTTTTGTTCCTCTTTATATCTACTGGTACCTAAGAAGTAAACAACAAAAAAGGACAGTTTTAACAAACTTTCCTGTAAGTTTTACAACAAACCTGGTGAAAAAACAAAATAAAAAAAATTAAAACTTATTCATTACGCAAGAAGGATCGAATTTTGAGTGCACCCTGTACAAAATAATACAAATTATTTAAGTCGTCCTTTGATTGAACATTCAATATTTTTGCAACATTATTATCTGAAGATAGTTTATCTTTAAAGAAATGTATTCTTAATGCATTGTAATGTGGGCATTCTGTTAAAAAGTGCTCGATGTTTTCTGGTTTGTGCTGATTACAAATAGAGCACAGCTCCTCTTGATCCCAGACATAAGATATCCTATTGACATACAATCTAACATTTCTCCCACTGAGGCGGAGTTGAGCGGCTACACGGCTTCTCTCGATAGGCACTTGTTCAAGTAGGTACCTTGACACGAAACTTTGATTTGAATTATGATTGATATTATGATCTTGTATATTTTTCAGTTCCTTGTAAGTTGTGTTGTAGGATGATTGCAAGCTTGCGGTCCAATCATTACCCACTAACTTTGCATACAGGGTGTCTAGGATTTCTTGCTTCCTATTGGTCAGTGTTGCGCTACATTGGGCTTCCCAAACATCAGCAAAGTCCAACTCAACCAGCTGATTTTTGAGAAGAGTGCACCAGTTATACTTTGTTATATTGAGAGATCGTTGATCAAGTGCTATTAGTTGATCGTAACAAATTCTCGCATAACGTTCCTGAGACATTTCTAATATTTTCCTCCACCATTCCAAGGTTTGAGAGAATGCATAGTAGGAAAGTTTGACTACGCCCATTTCAATTCTCAACATGTATGAAGCTGTACTCCTTGGAAGGCAGTATATGGATTTTAAAAATAACGTTTGGCATTTTTCAATTGTATCACCATAACGGAAAGCCCAAGTCTCGGCTCCATAGAGTAGGGTGGATTTTACTATGGCTTGAAAAAGCTTCATCCTGGTCTCCAACGTGTCAGACTTAGAGCTTACAAGGATATGACGAACATTACCAACTGCTATTCTTCCTTTGGACAAGGATTGTTCTGCCGCCTTATGAAATACACCATGTGACGAAAATAAAACTCCGAGGTAATTAAATTCGTTACATACTTCCAGTCGCGTGTTATCATAGTAAAATACATCGGATGCAGCTACTCTACCTCCTCTTCTGAAGATTGTTATCTTAGACTTATCAACATTTACCGTCATTTTGTTTTCCAAACAGTACTCATGAAGCAGATTTAACTTTCGCTGTAAGTCTATTTTGTCCGTCCCAAATAACACGATGTCATCCGCATACTTTAACAATAGAATATCTATAGTGTGATTGATGCTAACACCTTGACTTCCTCTGATTCTCAGATAATTTTCCAGGTCATTCAAAAATATTAAGAACATCAAAGGGCTAGCGCTGTCACCTTGAAATGCGCCTTTGGTTACCTATTCGGATTTGTGTTTCTGCACTCTTGTAAAACTTTTGAAACACTGATATCATCTTTCGTGAAATACCCATGTTGAACATCTTGAGCCATAGTAATTCATGGTTGATTTCCGAGAAAGCTGATCGAAAGTCAATAAAGGCAGCATATAATTTTTTATGACGTATGAGGTGAATACTTATGACTGCTGACAGCGTATATATGTTATCTGCACACCCGCGCCCAGGCCGGAAGCCGGCTTGTGCCTCAGTTATTAATTTATTTTCTTCGCACCAGTAGAGTACTCTTTGTGCTAATAACTGAGTAGTTAGTTTAAGTAGGCAATTTAAAAGTGCAATCGATCGAAAATTATGTGGGTCATTAGACTCACCTTTCTTAAACAACATAAACATATATGACCTTGTTAGTTCCGGCGGTATGTCTCCTCCATCAAATACATAGTTGACGAATTTTAAAATCTCATTCCGCCAGCTATCATCCAGTGATTTTATGTATTCATTTAGTACATTATCTGGTCCGGGACTTTTACCGTTTTTTAATTTGGAGATACACATATTAAGCTCACCCAGAGTAAAATCCGAGTCCATAACTTCTCGGGTAACGTCCGTAAGCACAAAGACAGATATTGTGTTAACTGGGGGAAAGGACTCATGCAGAAATTCGTTCCATCGAGTCATTGGGATATTTACACTCTTATTTTCTTTTTTGGGTTTGAATTTTAGGACGGTTTTCCAAAAATCACACGAATTTTTTACATTTCTCAACTTATTTTTGAAATTTTCTTCAAACTCCTTTTTCTTTTCTTTGCATAATTTAAAATAAATTTTCTTTTTATCCAAACACTCATTTTTAACGTCTTGTCTCTTCTCTTTTATCCATTTTTTAAATAGTTTTCTGATTTCTTTCTTAAGTTTACGACACTCATGGTTGAACCAGGGATTTTTATGAAATACATATTTCTTATTTGGTTTATATTGGTAATTCATTCCTAGACAAGAAGCTGTTTGTTGTATTTTATTCCTCAGATTCGTATATACTTCACATGGCTGTTGAGATGTGATGAGTTTCTCACTCATAAGTCTTGTAAAGTCCTTAGATTTTTCTTCACACCAGACGTAGCGAGTTACTTCTTCGTTGGGGTTGTATATTGGGGTTGATAACGAATTTCTCGTGTCCCATTTAAAGTCTAATTTGAGAACTACTGGCAGGTGATCCGAAGTTAAAATGTCCGTGGAAACAGCTAGGTTCAGTACATTTGAGCTACACTCCATATGAGTCCACACCAGGTCCACCACGCTATTGCCAACCTTACTAAAAAATGTAATTTGACCTGGGATGTCTCCAGAAGTTCGGCCGTTGAGCACAATAAAACCTCTCTCCTCCATGAACTCCAACAACATTTCTCCTCTCGCATTCACAACTTCGTCTGATGAAATTCGATTAGGAAGTAAGGACAGATCATCCGCTAACTCTCCATCAAGAAAATTTAAATCTGAAATCCTTGCATTAAAATCTCCTCCAATCACATAATTTGAGTATCCATCATGCAATTCTTCCAATGTTTCACTAAACAAACTTAGCGCCTCATCTAATTGATAGCTGGGTGATATGTACAAAAGACAGAGTACCATGCTCGAGTTCATACCATGCACTCTAACAATAATCCATAAATTACTCATATTTATTACATCAAGTTTAATTCCGTGTTTGTATAAAATCATCAAACCGCCACTTGCACGTCCACGTTGTTTGGTTTTTACAGCAGGAGAAAATACCATATCGTAGTATTCCTCGAATTTATTAATACAGGGCTTATCTACCAGCCAAGTTTCGCTGATACAAACCAAGTCCCATTGGAGAAATAAATCCATTTCGATAGAGTCCAAATTTTGCAGAACACGTATTCCATTTATATTCCAAAAAGTGACGTTAAGGTGATGTGCACCACTTACGTTCCTTGGCAATTCTGCTCTATTGAGTGAAAACCCTCGTTCACAGGCTGAGAACCATTGTTATCATCAGCTCGAACTATCATTGACAGTTTTGACTCGCGTATGACGGGTGTGGGCGGGGCAGTAGGTACATTGTGCTGTGCGCCAGTGTGTGTACCCATTGCTTCTCCGACTATCATACTTTGTGGACTGGTTACATGAGATTGGGTATCTTCTGTCATTAAAATATCAGAACTAGCATTACTGTCATTCATATTTGGTCTCTTATGTATGTCTTGCTCTGGTGAAACAGAGAGTGCTCTCTTATTATTACTAGTACCCGGAATAGCAGAATACTTGTCGTTACCATTGAAGTGATCACGAGTGATTAATTTTCCCGAGCGAATGACGGCATATTTCCCTTCAGCACGTAACTTCTTCATTTCATCTCTGAGTTGTTTTTCTTGAGCTCGCATTTCCTTTGTGGTGTCTTCATGAATGTAAATACTTGTAATATCTTTTAGTTTATTTTTATTTCTCAAAACTTCATACTTACGCCTTTGCGTTGTGAGACCGAGCAGCACTGGTTGCGGAGAGAGCTTGCTATGTTTTAATCTTCTCAGAAAATCTAGTTCCAGCAATGTAAAATCTTTAATATTTAAAATATTTCTAATTAGATGAAGTATACTACTCTCAAGCTCTGGGCGTGTCTCTAGATTATGTTGTTCTATTCCAAATATTATTAGGTTTTTCCTTATCTTATCGTAAACTAAGGATTTTATTTGCTCTGTATGTTGAGAAACTTCCTGATACAGAGGCTGAACTGCATTTTGTAAATTGTCTAGTTTGGTATTTATTGTCTTGTCACTGTCAAGTGATGCTTGCTGAAGTGCTTTAATTGATGCCAATTCTTGGAATAACGTCTTCATATTAAGTTCATTGTTCTCATCTCCCATAGTTAATTAAATCAGATAGTTACCTATCTACTCGGAATAGTAAACGATGTGTATTAATATTATGAAATTCAATACGTGAGGAGGCACGCGAGTAAACAATGCGTAGATATCAATGGATGGATAATTAGGTATACATATAGGTCACTATCTCAGGTATTAAGTTCTATGGTAAGTGTATGTACATAGTAGCTATGTGAGTATGTACATTGTAGCCATCCAGTAGTAAATTCTTATCAATGAGTGCGTAACTTTGATTCTGTACAAGCTGATAAGATTTACCCCCACTCAATTACTAGGTTTCTCCTCACTAGTGTGCTGTAGAGTAATTTGGTTCTAGGTTGGTTCCAAATTAATTTTCTTTATCTGGTTGTTAGACCTGTCTCTCTTGATTGAAATGCCCTCTGTGAAGTTACTGTAGAAGGTACTTTGATTAGTACATTTTATGGAGAACAGAGTAATACGGTCATGTGCAGAGACCTCAAAAATTATCAATTTAATTAGGTCTAATTATTTGAAAATCTTATCACCAGCTTTACAACAGAACTTCAGCCATCTTGTTTTGACTTCCAGAAATTGAGTACGAACTTTAAATTCGACTTACTGCGTTCTTAGGACGTGATTCAGGATACAGGATATCTCCAATTGAAGATTTCACATTTAAATTTAATATAAACACTAATTATTTATGGAAAAACTGTTAAAAACGTATTAAAATTTTAAAATTACTGAGAGCGAACTAAACTGTAACTTTTCTTATCATTCCAATCTTGCCAACCTATCACGAAAATACAATATCTCTATATATAAAACAGAAAAAAGGACTACCTACCTACCTACCTACCTACCTACCTACCTATGTTTGTTTGTTTGTTTGTCCGGAGTTGTTTAGCCAAAACGGTAAGAGATAGCGAAAAATGTCTCAGAATTGACCCCCCCAAAACCATTATCGCTTTGTCCAGAAAAATTATAAAAAGTTCAAAAAGGCATTGCTGTCCAGCAGTACGGCCATGCCTTAGTAAATTTGAAATTTAGTCCCGTTGCAAAGCACGGGCAAACGGCTAGTACAATATATAAAAAAAAATATACATAATATATGTCCTAACTAAAGGGCGGGGTTATTGCCTTAGGCAATCTCTTCCACCCAAGAAATGAAAAAATAAGAAATATACTGCAAAGCAAAGATGTTTGGAGTGAGGTACAAAAACTGAAAATGAAATGGTCAGGACACCTTGCAAGATTACCGGAAGAAAGATGGTGCAAGAAATCACCTGGGTTACAAAAAAGCAGACAGAATAAGAAATGAAAAAATAAGAAATATACTGCAAAGCAAAGATGTTTGGAGTGATGTTATGTTAAAAAAAATAACAAAGATGTTAAAAAAATAAAACCTACACAAACTACAATGGAAAGAAGTTTCTTGGGTTACAAAAAAGCCGACAGAATAAGAAATGAAAAAAATAAGAAATATACTGCAAAGCAAAGATGTTTGGAGTGAGGTACAAAAACTGAAAATAAAATGGGCAGGACACCTTGCAAGATTACCTGAAGAAAGAAATCAATTAGACGGGGTTAGTATGAGGGTTAGGTTGAGGCGAATGAAATAGATTAGACGTGGTTAGTATGAGGGTTAGGTGGAGGCGAATGAAATAAATTAGACGTGGTTAGTATGAGGGTTAGGTGGAGGCGAATGAAATCAATTAGACGTGGTTAGTATGAGGGTTATCTAAAAATAAAAGTCTTCCGCAGTTGTGTAATACCAACATTGATATACGGATGCCAAACATGGGCTCTAAGAAAAGATCTAAGTAAAAAAATAAAACCTACACAAACTACAATGGAAAGAAGTTTCTTGGGTTACAAAAAAGCCGACAGAATAAGAAATGAAAAAATAAGAAATATACTGCAAAGCAAAGATGTTTGGAGTGAGGTACAAAAACTGAAAATAAAATGGGCAGGACACCTTGCAAGATTACCTGAAGAAAGAAATCAATTAGACGGGGTTAGTATGAGGGTTAGGTTGAGGCGAATGAAATAGATTAGACGTGGTTAGTATGAGGGTTAGGTGGAGGCGAATGAAATAAATTAGACGTGGTTAGTATGAGGGTTAGGTGGAGGCGAATGAAATCAATTAGACGTGGTTAGTATGAGGGTTATCTAAAAATAAAATTCTTCCGCAGTTGTGTAATACCAACATTGATATACGGATGCCAAACATGGGCTCTAAGAAAAGATCTAAGTAAAAAAATAAAACCTACACAAACTACAATGGAAAGAAGTTTCTTGGGTTACAAAAAAGCCGACAGAATAAGAAATGAAAAAAAATAAGAAATATACTGCAAAGCAAAGATGTTTGTGTGATGTTATGTTAAAAAAATAACAAAGATGTTAAAAAAATAACAAAGATGTTAAAAAAATAAAACCTACACAAACTACAATGGAAAGAAGTTTCTTGGGTTACAAAAAAGCCGACAGAATAAGAAATGAAAAAATAAGAAATATACTGCAAAGCAAAGATGTTTGGAGTGAGGTACAAAAACTGAAAATGAAATGGGGCAGGACACCTTGCAAGATTACCGGAAGAACGATGGTGCAAAAAATTAACTCATTGGTCCCCATCTGTAGGGAAAAGAAACAGAGGACGACAAAGGAAACGTTGGGAAGACGACTTAAATCAGGTCATAGGGACAGACTAGAGAGAACGAGCTAAAGATAGAAAAAAAATGCTCGGAAAAAGTTGATTCTTTAACACAATAAGGATTTCATAAATATATCTGTAAAGTAAAAAAAAAAAAAAATTGTTAAAAATTAAGATGAAATGTATTAATAAATAAATAAAAATATGTAGTAATCAGATAGTTTACAATAAAAAAAAAAAAAAATAATAAACCCCTACAAGGGAGGCCCATACTCTGAAAAGGGTGTATACCGGGCTTATTATTATTATTATTACTGATCTCAACCAAAAAATAAATAAAAAATAAACCCCTATAAGGGAGGCCCATACTCTGAAAAGGGAGTTTACCGGGCTTATTATTATTACTGATCTCAACCAAAAAAAAAATAAATAATAGACCCCTATAAGGGAGGCCCATACTCTGAAAAGGGTGTATACCGGGCTTATTATTATTACAGATCTCACCTCCAGGAAATAGTTTACAACCAAAAAAAAATAATAAACCCCTATAAGAGAGGCCCATACTCTGAAACGGGTGTATACCGGGCTTATTATTATTACAGATCTCACCTCCAGGAAATAGTTTACAACCAAAAAAAAAATAATAATAAACCCCTATAAGGGAGGCCCATACTCTGAAAAGGGTGTATACCGGGCTTATTATTATTACAGATCTCACCTCCAGGAAATAGTTTACAACCAAAAAAAAAAAAAAATAAACCCCTATAAGGGAGGCCCATACTCTGAAAAGGGAGTATACCGGCTTATTATTATTACTGATCTCAACCAAAAAAAAAAAAAATAATAGACCCCTATAAGGGAGGCCCATACTCTGAAAAGGGTGTATACCGGGCTTATTATTATTACAGATCTCACCTCCAGGAAATAGTTTACAACCAAAAAAAAAAATAATAAACCCCTATAAGAGAGGCCCATACTCTGAAACGGGTGTATACCGGGCTTATTATTATTACAGATCTCACCTCCAGGAAATAGTTTACAACCAAAAAAAAAAAAAATAATAAACCCCTATAAGGGAGGCCCATACTCTGAAAAGGGTGTATACCGGGCTTATTATTATTACAGATCTCACCTCCAGGAAATAGTTTACAACCAAAAAAAAAAAAAAATAAACCCCTATAAGGGAGGCCCATACTCTGAAAAGGGAGTATACCGGGCTTATTATTATTACTGATCTCAACCAAAAAAATAAAAAAATAAACCCCTATAAGGGAGGCCCATACTCTGAAAATGGTGTATACCGGGCTTATTATTATTACAGATCTCACCTCCAGGAAATAGTTTGCAACCAAAAAAAAAAAAAAAAAAAACCCCTATAAGGGAGGCCCATACTCTGAAAAGGGTGTATACCGGGCTTATTATTATTATTACAGATCTCACCTCCAGGAAATAGTTTACAACCAAAAAAAAAAAAAAAAAAAAAAAAACCCCTATAAGGGAGGCCCATACTCTGAAAGGATGTATACCGGGCTTATTATTATTATTATTACCCCTATAAGGGAGGCCCATACTCTGAAAAGGGTGTATACCGGGCTTATTATTATTATTATTACCCATATAAGGGAGGCCCATACTCTGGAAAGTGTGTATACCCGGCTTATTATTATTATTATTACTTTTATATCTTAGTTTTTAAGTGTGTACCAATGTAATTGGTCAAAGTCGAAATTTTGTAACGGCTTTGACTGTTTTGAATATACACTACTAGCGGGCTGTCGCCCGCTTTGCGGGCCGAGGCATGGCCGTGAAAGCAAAAAATCCTTTTTCGCCAATGGCAGGTGTTGTAGTGGGAGTTTCGAAAAATCCCGTCTTATTGCACATCTAGACTATAAGACAAAGCTACCTACCAAATTTCAGCTTCCTAGGACTTACGGTTTGGGCTGTAGAGCGATGATCAGTCAGTGGTCAGTGGTCAGTGAGTGTCTTTGACATTTATATATTAAGATAATAAAATCATATTTGAATTGAATTACAGATCTCACCTCCAGACGAAGGGGATGGCGGAGCCTGGCCACACAGCTCCAGTGGCGGGCGGCCGCCGGGGTTTCCCCACCCTCCCCGGCCTTCTTGCCACCCCCGGGCGTGTCTAGAACAGCGCGGCTGAAATCAAATAAATAAAATAAAATAAATTAATCATCATAGGGTGGCGTCATCGTGAACGATGGTAGCCAGACAGTGGAGGAATTTATTTAATTTTTAATTTAATTGTTTATTTATGTCATATTTTACAATACATTATACATAAATTACATAATAAAACTTATAGCTAGGGTTTCTAAAAATAACAATTATTGGAAAATATCACATTGAAACAAATACATAATAATATAGTGCAAAAAGAAATGGGGG
Source organism: Bactericera cockerelli (assembly GCA_024516035.1). NCBI lineage: Eukaryota > Metazoa > Arthropoda > Insecta > Hemiptera > Triozidae > Bactericera > Bactericera cockerelli. Next base: position 18,225,763 of record CM044966.1, read on the forward strand.
GAAAATGGTAATTAATTTTCAATTTCAGAGAGAGAGCAGAGAAATGAGTTGAAGGTGGTGGAGAGTGACAGGAATGACTCGGCACTTCTACCATTGTCTTTACAAGGAGGCTAATAATTGACAAGGGCCCCCAGAACCAAACCAATGCTGGTCTACTCCCTGTTTAGTCCCCCAGCCAGACTGCTGGTCTACTCCCTGTTTATAGTCCCCCAGCCAGACTTAGCCCCAGCTAGATAAATTAATATGATTAAAAAATTGGCTTGGTTCTGGGGGCCCTTGTCAATTATTAGCCTCCTTGTAAAGACAGTGGCAGAAGTGCTGAGTCATTCCTCTACTGTCTGGCTACCATCGTTCACGATGACGCTACCCTATGATGATGATCTAAAAATCTAAATAATATAATTGAAATAAAATAAAATTAATTAAATAATAGTGTTTGTTACTACATCACATTTAGTGGGTAGCGCAATTATATGACTTTTTTCTTTTCTATGAATAATTCAACACTTTATTTTTGCCCATATAATTCCGCCAGGGTTTGCTGCTCACATCCAAAGCAACTACTCATTCTTCTTTTTCATGAAATTTACTGATAATTATTTTTAAAATGTCAAAGTTTGTCAAAAAGTTAGTTTTTTTTGACACCCCCAATGAAATCTATGTGAAATTGAAAGTTTACATTTTTATTATTATTATTATTTTTCATTTGGTTCAACAATTTTTGCACTTGCCTTATTTTAGTAGGGCTTATTTTTTCTCATCATATCTCAATTTATCTGAAGTAATGTGTTAATTTTGTTTTCTTTTTGTTTATAGGTACATAACTACATACACACAAAAAAATTGATAGAATAGATAACATAATTATTATTAATTGTTTAAATAGAATATATAACATAATTATTATTGATTGTTTACCTGAAACAGTATTTCAGATCCATCTCTTTTCCTGTCAGGGACTTGTACATCTGGCCAAAGTTATTCAGATGACCTATGGCCGAATTTTTCTTGACAATCTTGGGCAGAGCATTGAATTCTGAAAAATATTTTGTTTTTTATTTATTAATATTTTATTTTTTAAATCAAAAAAGCACACTCTGAGCATGGTTTAATTTATATAATATATTTATTTAAATGATAATTTTTTACTTTCCTTATCCTATAATAAGGAAAGTATTGTATTCGTCGAAAATTTGACCTACCCAGCTTTTCACATTTCTGGACGAATCATAGCCTCAGGATACCAAAAAAGTGGTTTTCAGCCATTGGTCCGTGCGTCTGTCTGTGTGTCTGTGTGTGTGTGTGTGAACAGGATATCTCAAGAACGGTAAGAGCTAGAGACTTGAAATTTGGTATGGTAATTAATTTTATACACCAGATGAACCATGAAACTTTTGGTTGAAATCGGCCGCATTCTGCGGCCGCAGGGCCGCAAATATTGGCCGCAAGCACCGCTTCTTTGAATTAGTTAAAGATACAAAAAAAGTTCGAGAACAACATTTTCTCAAATTAAAATAATAATAGGGGTTCACTCTGATCATTTTTTTGATATCTTTAACTTTTTGGAAACCGGCCCCAATTTACCGGTATTGTAGGGGGACCCGATTGGACTAACTTTTTTATTATTCAACCTAGATGGGGGTTGTGACATATCAAATTAAATGATTTTGAAGTGCTGATCACGAATTTGGCGTTGATTTTTAGTTATCTGTTACCGTTCAGTCACCAGTGGCGGAATTCGACTCCTTTTTGGGAGATAAGGAAAGTCGTGTGATGTTTACACCAGATTTTTTCATACTCTAAAAGATTTTACAGATTCCATCTATACTAACTTATAAGAGAGTTTCACTCACTGACTGACTGACTCACTCACTGATTCATCACTGTTTCTCCGAACTGGTAAGTCCTAGGAAGCTGAAATTTGGTAGGTAGCTTTGTCTTATAGTCTAGATGTGCAATAAGACGGGATTTTTTGAAATTCCCACTACAACACCTGCCATTGGCGAAGAAGGATTTTTTGCTTTGCAGGCCATGCCTTGCCTGGTGGTTACCTTCCACTAAAGAGTGTTATTTTTATTATATGTTTATGTTTCTCACTTACTCTGCTGAACATCATCCAGAGAATACCGGTTCACCCGAGAGCCTGCACTCTTGTCATCTTCGCTTTCCTTGATCACCAGTGCTGCATCTCCTGAGAACAAAAATATGAGAAAATGTTATCAAATTTGTGTTCATTTCACACAAAATCTATGCACTGTCTCACAACCCTGCTAGGGCCAACCAACTTGGTCTTAGTCTACATGGAAAAAATTAAAATATATATCTGTGTTGTTGTTGCTGTAGCAATAGTTAAGCAATAGCTTTAGGGGGAAATGATGGCCTCCAGCCAACTTTAATTTTATGGATTCAAACCACACATTTCTATGTGCAATCAACCATCGTGAGGACTTGGACTTTTTCTTTATAAGCTATAAAGAAACCCTTAGGAAAATGCAAGCTAGCCTGGCTTGAAGGGGTTGGACTACGTATTCACTCAGACAATGCAACTACTGACTACAAATAAATACCAAAACCTTCTGAGAGGCAATTTCACTTTAGTAGTAATAATAACACTCTTTAGTGGAAGGTAACCACCAGACGAGGTTAATGCTCATGAGGTTAATGTTGTACCAATGTCACATTCAATATCTCACCTTCTTTGAGCTTAACACTGGTGTGCTGTTCAAAACTTTCACTCGGAGGAGGAACATTTTCTTTGTTGATAATATTCTTTTCCTTAACAGTTGAACTGATGGTGCTTTGAACAGGCTTTTGAGTAGTCTCAGGATCCAAGAGGGAGCTTGTAGACTCATCTTGATTGGTTGTTGCTAAAAGATTTTTTTCTTTTTTAGAAAGTTTACGTTTTCTTACAGGTTTGATTGGATCTGGAAGACTTTCAGTTTCATCATTTTTTTCTAAAGTCGGCGAACTTTTATGTGTTGTTGTTGAACTGATGGATCTTTTGACTGGTTTCAGTAGAGGTTTTGTTGACTCATCTTCTTGCAGTGAGGTTGAAAAGCTTCTTTGGTTGGATGATATTACAACAGTTCTATTAGCTGTTTTTAAAAGAGGATGCAGAAGTTCAAGCTCTTTCTCAGTGGTAGAAAAAACTAGATTCTGGTTGGAGTCTAGATGTGGTTTTGTTTCACATTTCCCTGCTACGGTATGAATAATCTCATGATTTACTTCAGAACCACTGGTTCTTGATGGGTCTCTAAGCAAACTGGTTGTTGATACCACATGACGATTCAGATAAGCACGGAGAGTGCTCTGAGCAAGAGGGACCTGTGCTTGAGAAGGTGATGTCACTGAGGTAGATTTTGTGGTCTGCAATAATTTCACTGGACCTGAAATTTAGATAATACCATGTTGATTAAGATATATGGATATTCCCTTACTTAGGGAAACATCATCATCAGTGGAGTAATGACTCAGCACTTCAACCACTGTCTGTACAAGGAGACTAATAATTGACAAGGTATCCCAGAACCAAGCCAATGCTGGTCTACTCCCTGTTTATAGTCCCCCAGCCAGACTGATTTTATAGTCCCCCAGCCAGGAAACATTACCTATTCATAATAATTGCAAGAAAAAGAAGAGCTTGATCAAAAAGGTGGCAAACTTGTCCCAAATATTTGGTTGAGCCAGTTTGAGTACCTTGTTTAAGTGTGATTAACACAATACATACACTTTGGAGCACAAGTGAGTCAGAATATTTTAAAGTTTTGTTTTATTGAATATCTTTGAAATACTTTAAATATTTTGATCCAAATCTGATTCTGATCAAAATGTATAAAGTATTTCAAAGATATTCAATAAAATAGAAATTTAAAATTATAAATTAAAAAAAATAACATCTTTCCATATCTCTAATATCCCAACATCTTATTTTTGTCTATAATTCCACCACTGATAACTGCTTACATTGAAGCACCTACTATTGTTCACTTTATTCCCGTTGCATCCACTTTGGTTGGAAAGAAAAATACGGCTATGGTTTCCAGCCAACTTAAGTGGAAAATTATAATTCATTAAACCCTCAAACAAAGAAATTAAACCCTTGGGAAACTGCAAGATAGCTTGGCTTGTTAGGGTTTTGGCTAGTACATTTTCTGTAAATTACATTTTTAAATTCAACTTGTAAATGTCCTATTACTGAGTGATGTACATACCAATTCTAGCAATCCTTGGCATTCTGATGACTTTTCCAAACAATTGGTATAAAAAAAAACAATTCTTTTGAGAATGTCACAGGCACTCAAAAAAAATGAAAATGAGTAAATTCAGCCTGTCAGATACAGGAATGGTATCTTGTCAATTAGAACTAATCAGTCTCATAAAATAAGCTAGGTGTACTACACATAGAATAAAGGGTCTAATGATATGAAATTTTAAGTTTAGGAAGACAAAAGTTTTTCAACATTTAAAACTAATAATAAACTGATAATAAGTATTGTCACTGTTAAAATAATTAATTTAAAGGTTAAATGTAAATGGCTATCCACAATGGACTTCAAAATCAGCCCCAATGAGGTGAAGCAAGTTTAAAAGGAAAAATGTGCATGTAGGTACTAATAAAATGGTCAAGGAAGTTTTTTTCAACTTCAACTTGAAAAGAGGTTATGATTTAAAATTCAAAATTTCCAGTAGTAAAAACTCAGTTGGATGGAGGCAGTGAATTTCTCCTCAAAAATTAAATTCTCAATATGCCATTGGCCAGTTGACTTCTGAGGAATTAAAATTTTGATTGGTAATTGGTGATTTTGATTTGTGGGTTGTGGCCCCAACAAAAGACAAGTTTGAACCTGTTCAACAAATAAGGGACAAAAAGATAACTTACCATGACCAGATGAGCAGTGGTGATAAGAAATCCTACAAGTGATGAGAAGTTTGAAAATATTCCAATTTCTGTACAACGATGTGTGCTTTCTACACAAAAGAGAACTCATTTTATGATCTAGATAACGAATTAATAAATATAAATTCAAAGTTGTTTGATTATTAATTTATTATTTGAATTATTTCTGTTTCCGGCACATTTTTTGATAAGAATTAAAATTTGAATTCTTCGCGCGACTCATTTAAAAAAAAATTGAAGGCGTTTTATAATAGTGCATTTTGTAGTGCATTTTGCTTTAATAAAATTGAAGGCGTTTTATGTAAAATATAGCCGTATTCTCTAAAATGAAAAAAATCGCTAATGGTCAATCGATAACACCAATCGGCATGTTTTGAAATGTGTTGTGTTTTTCTTTCGGCATTTGGTAGTTTTGGTACTTTTGGTAGTTTGGTACTTCACTACTCTCTCTGTAGTCTCTGTACTCTTCCATACCTAGCAAAAGAAAATTAATTTCAAGTAGCAAGTGCCTCCAACTATTGTAATATATTTTCATTTTATATCGGATTTTAATCTCTTTAAACTGTTCTATCACCTAGTTTAAATTGCATGCCGTCAATCCATGAGAAAACTCTCCGGTAGTCATCACACAGTACTTCTATTTTAATCAGATAAGTATTTCTTCAGATAGCTCGTAGTCAGATCAGAGCATTGTGATAGTGTTGAGTTCAGCTTGACCGAATAGGATAGCTTAGGGCTGAAGAATGTCGTACAACAATTATTACTCAGGCAATAAAGGAGGAAACTACAGAGGAGGTGGAAGCGGTGGTTTCGGAGGCCGAAGCAGCTACGGAGGTGGTTATGGAGGTGGCTACAATCATGAGAAGCCCATCTACTTTCCGTCTCAACTGAACAGGCAGGACATGTATAAGTCAGGCGGATATGGACGCTACTCCAATCAGGAACAACGAAGACAGTCGTTGCTCACAGAACAGAGGAAGTAAGTTTATTATTATTAAACACTTTATTAGATAAGAAGACAAATGTATGATATAAATAATTATTATAACCATGAAAGTTTAAATGAAATGAAACTGAGAGATTAATTCTGTGATATTTGGCCAAGATGAGGTGGTATATTTCACCTTCTTATGTTTTTGGGAGATCTGTAAGCTGAAATGTAAAATTTTGCTCAAAAGTCCATTTTTTTGTACTAAGTTTTTTGGCCCTCTGAATCTTGATTTTAAATTATTTTGCAATTTGTGCACCCGATTTCATTTCCTGAGCACTCTAGAAGGTGAAATGTACTTTTTCCGAGGCTAAAATCACAGTTTTAAGCTTGCCACAGATTTTCTAGTATTATGAAATTTACAACCATGTACTTTGTTGTATGTTCCATGATGTATGTCCATTGTGTTTTCATTAAAGGGCCATTGTTGGACTGATTCTTTGTTTCATAAAAATCAGTACCTTCTTTAATCCCCCCTAGTTGCAAAGCCAATAATGCAGGAATTAAACCTAAAATTTATTATAGAACTTCATGAGCCATAAAAAAGGGCATTACCATCAAGTTAAGATAGGTAGAATTCCTCCATTTGAAAGTGGAGAACAATAATCTGTCTTTTTGTTTTTTATGGACTATTGTTACTAATGAATTTCTCAATTTTATTTTCAGTAGGCGCTCAAATGTACAAAACAAAGGCAGAAATTTTGGGCCACCACAACAGAAGAAGAAGGTAAAAGTTAAATTTTGTCATACATGTACATTAGTGTGGCCCTTAGCTATAGAGGAGGATTTTTTTCCTCCGATTTTTTCCGCTCCATCGGCAAAATATGGTTCCAATTAATATTAAAAAAATCTGGAAAAAGTTTCAGCTCGATCAAAGGTCGTTAACACGTGCCGCCGGGACCTTTAAGTTTAGATCTGCAATCGGAAGGGGCAATATACGTTTTCAAGCATAATGTTGAACCTATCTTGAAGAAACTTCATCTCACAGAAAAAAATATAGAATGTAAAATGTACAGAAGGGTTTTCTTTTTATTATTTGGTACATAATAATTTTAGTGGGTAGCACAGCATTATCGAGACACCTGATAATAGCATTTGTCTAAGTAACTCACTACTGTTTTTTTCGTAATACTAAGTAGAAAATTAGAAAACTATCGTATATTAGATTTTTTTATTTAAAGTTGAAGAAAAGAACATTGAACATAATTATTGTAATAATATGGATTTATCCATACTATTAAAATAAATGCGAGATAAACTCCTCTTTCTGCTGTATCGTTTACTACTTTTAAGAATTTAATCTCGTTATACGCGTCTTGGAAATTTTTATTTTCCCACCAGTCACAAGGATCTAAACAGAGAAAAGATTTGTTTATTTGAAACCTCTCAAAGAAAACCTGCGTCTCCTCTGATACAAAAAAGTCCAGCTCCTTGCTAAGCAAGTTTATAAGATCTTTGGTCTTACAACCATACTTCTATTTATTTTGTTTCTTCCTCTCTTTAGTAAGGGACTTAACCATGTTAGATTTTACAACATTTGAGATATCTCTATCAAAAAACCCCAACCCTACTGCCTCTTCACTCAAATACCAGAGATGGTCTACAATTTTTTTTTTGATGCCACACTAGATACTCGTACTTCAGTGTCCATTTTTTGATACGCAAGAAGTTTCTTAATAAATGAGAGATCTAGTCTTGGCGCTGTTATACCTACAGGTGCAGTATACCAAGCCTCAATATAAAGGAAAGTTAGTCTGGCTGGGGGAAGTTAAACAGGGAGAAGACAAGTGTCCCGCTAGAGGACTAAAAACAGAGAACAGACTAGCCAACAATTACAAGCCAGGCTAGCTTGCAGTTTCCTAAGGGTTTAATGGCTTATAAAGAAAAGTACAAGTCCTCATGATGGTTGATCGCACATAGAAATATGTGGTTCAGGACGAGCCAACTTTGAAATAAAGTTGGCTGGAGAACATCACTCACCCCTCCAGCTTCAGCCAAGCTGGCTACAACAACAACAAAGGAAAGTTACAAACAAACAAATATCAAGGATGGTCTTGAGTTCTTCAGCAGTCATTAAGAACTCTTTTCTAAACTCTGGAACTCTGGTATTTGATTAAAGAGGCAGTTATTAACCAGCATGAGGACTTGGACTTTTCTTTATAAGCCATTAAACCCTTAGGAAACTACAAGCTAGCCTGGCTTGTAAGGGTGGGCTAGTCTGTTCTCTGTTTTTAGTCCTCTAGCGGGACACTTGTCTTCTCCCTGTTTAACTTCCCCCAGCCAGACTAACTTTCCTTTATATTGAGGCTTGGTATACTGCACTAGTAGGTATTACAGCGATAAGACTAGATCTCTCATTTATTCAGAAACTTCTTGCGTATCAAAAAATGGACACTGAAGTACGAGTATCTAGTGTGGCATCAAAAAAAAATTGTAGACCATCTCTGGTATTTGAGTGAAGAGGCAGTAGGGTTGGGGTTTTTTGATAGAGATATCTCAAATGTTGTAAAATCTAACATGGTTAAGCCCCTCACTAAAGAGAGGAAGAAACAAAATAAATAGAAGTATGGTTGTAAGACCAAAGATCTTATAAACTTGCTTAGCAAGGAGCTGGACTTTTTTGTGTCAGAGGAGACGCAGGTTTTCTTTGAGAGGTTTCAAATAAACAAATCTTTTCTCTGTTTAGATCCTAGTGACTGGTGGGAAAATGAAAATTTCCAATACGCGTATAACGAGATTAAATTCTTAAAAGTAGTAAACGATACAGCAGAAAGAGGAGTTGAATTGATGGGCGAATACAATAATAAGCTAACAAAGATTGAAAACCAAAAACAATTCGTCATTCAAGTTGTCAAAGATCACAAAAGTCAGTATCCTAAGCCAACAAAAGCGTATCTCTTGAAAACTCATAGCAAGTAGGATAGCAGGATTTACTTATTTGTGAACTTCTATCTCGCATTTATTTTAATAGTATGGATAAATTAATATTATTACAATAATTATGTTCAATGTTCTTTTCTTCAAATTCAAATAAAAAAATCTAATATACGATAGTTTTCTAATTTTCTACTTAGTATTACGAAAAAACAGTAGTGAGTTACTTAGACAAATGCTATCATCAGGTGTCTCGATAATGCTGTGCTACCCACTAAAATTATTATGTATCAAATAATAAAAAGAAAACCCTTCTGCACATTTTACATTCTATATTTTTTTCTGTGAGATGAAGTTTCTTCAAGATAGGATCAACATTATGCTTAAAAACGTATATTGCCCCTTCCGATTGCAGATCTAAACTTAAAGGTCCCGGCGGCACGTGTTAACGACCTTTGATCGAGCTGAAACTTTTTCCAGATTTTTTTAATATTAATTGGAACCATATTTTGCCGATGGAGCGAGAAAATTCCGACTTTCGAAAATAAGGGCCACCCTAATGTACATCTTTGAGAACTTATCACACATGAATAATGTGAACTATAATGACCTGTGTAAAATTTCTAAGCATCTTACATAGAACTTTTCTAGGTATGAAATGAAAAAACATAAAAGATACCATAATATTGTGCATGATATAAGTTGAAAAGAGTGTGAAAACTGCTAGCTAGTCAGACTTGAACAGTCTGTTTTTTTTCTTTGTATGGTATGTTTCTCTTTATTTGTGAATAGTACTATTGCTGTGACTAGGCAGAAGCAAGGCTAATGCATCATCACAAGCATGCATCAGTAGTTGCATAGCTCAAGTGTCACCTCAATGTGATTACACATCGTGCCCATGTGTAATTGTAGATGCTTATCACAACAACGGAAATATATTTATATGTAGGTACCTACATATTTTTTTAAATGTCAAAACAGCTGGATATCTTACTAATTTTGAGTCAATGAATTCAAATTTATTTGTTCAAATGAATTTCATGTACCTATCTAGTTTGTTTGTTAATCTTTACAGAAGTTCCCCACTGCCCCACCCAAGCCACGTGAATACAAAGATATTCTCTCATACAGTGAGTATCTTGTAGAGAGACCGGATGATCTTGAACAGTGGGTGGTTGTGGCATGTCCCAAAGGAAAGAGATGCACACTAGTTGCACACAAGGTAATTAGATCTCATTATTCTTAAGTAGGCGTTTATTTAGAGCTCAAATTGAAGTGACTCAAGCACTCTGCTAAAGATTATGGTCTTTCACTGAGTTGTCTAGTGGAGTGCATCCATTTAGTTGTGTTTATTTTTACAAAATTTAATTCCAGATTATTTTCTATTGTAATGCCAAGGCATGCAGGATTACCAAGGTGGATAAGGGAATGTTCAGGGTAAGAGGAGGAGTATGAGGACCAAAATAGAGATATGATGTTTAGCTACTGTTGAGTTGGAGCATATTGGATGTCAACCATGCCTGAACAATTTGAAGAGAACAGTTCAGAATAAAGTGTAAACTTAACATCAAGGAAAGAAAAGGCTACGTCATTTATACATATAGATATGGTAAAGAAAATTTACAATTTGATTAAAACATTCTGAAAGGCATAATATGACAATCTTCTCTAAAGTCTTAAGTACTTAGTAGAGAAATTAAACAGAAATTGTTGACATCAGCTGTTTGCTGTTCAGAATTTCTTGTGAATAGCAACAATCATAGATATTTTAAAGATAAAAAAAGTATAAGTTAAGAAAGAAGTAGTATAATTTTGTGATCTCATCTCTCTCCAGGGCATCACCACAGCATACGACAAGCACGGTAAGCCAGTTGACTCATTCCTGTCCCATCTACCGGGAGGCTGTGACATTGCGTGTCTCATGTCCACTCATGGCGGCATGCGGAAGACCATCCTGGACTGTGTCTACAGCGAGGCGGACAGCACATACTATGTACTGGACATTATCATGTGGAATCTGCACCCCTTTGTGGAGTGTGAGGTAAATAATAATGTTGCCTTAATTATACTGCCCAATTAGAACTTAGCAAAGTAAAAAAAAAAAAAAAAACATGAGATTACATCAGTTTATTATTGAAAGTGTACAAATATGTAAGAATGTACGAATTGTGTACAATTATTTTAAAAAGATATTTCAGCTTACTTAATTTTATATAAATACTCTTTAGCTTAGTGACCATGGTCAAGTGGAATTTTTTGTCTCTATTCTTTGGATGGTATGGGTTCCTCTCATACCTTTAATATGAGATAAAAATAAGATATTAGGATTCTTCAGAAAAAACAAAAAGTTCTTTACAACCCATGAAAATTACAATACAGTTGAACCTGGATACAAGAGAACTCCAGGGCCATCATTTTTTTCTCTTATATACAGGTTTCTCTCTTCAAGAGTTCATGTCATACCTTATAGAGAGATTAATTTGACCTGGAAATTGTTCTCTTATTTTCATGTTCAACACAGAGTATAGCTAAAAAAAGGTCACTATAGCTCTAATGGAGGTTTGTGTGAGAATTGTTGCTTCTTTTGTTGGACTCCAACCAGTTTATAATAATAAATAGCTAAAAAAAAAACTTTTTGAATTGTATAACACAAAGAAACACATTTAGTATTATTAACACGTATGAGACGGGTCCTATTTTCTATAGTTTGTACGCTGAGACGGCTTCAAATTAGGGTATGTGTTCCAAATATGACAACAACAAAAAAAATTGGGACGGGCGAGTACAAAAATATATTAAAAATTGCATTATCTGTGCCCACCGGTGGGTCAGGTTACAAGGGAAATTGAAAAAAAAAAAAAAAAAAAAAAACGTGACCCACCGGTGGGCACGCCGTCTCATACGTGTTAATTACCTGAAATGGAGCTTATCAAATGGAGTAGTGTTAGAGATTATTGAACTCAACATTTCAGACAATGCTCCGCTTCTTCTGGCTCACCACGCGTCTAGAGGAGGTGGATGTGGCAGCCCGGGCCAAGAGCAACCAGTTCCGCATTCTCCCTGCGGCACGGTTCCCAGTGATTCTTATAGCCCTAGAGAGATTAATTTGACTTGGAAATTGTTCTCTTATTTTCATGTTCAACACAGAGTATAGCTAAAAAAAGGTCACTATACCTAGATCTAATGGAGGTTGGTGTGAGAATTGCGGCTTCTCTTGTGGGACTCCAACCAGTTTATAATAATAAATAGCTAAAATAAACTTTTTGAATTGTATAACACAAACACATTTAGTATTAAATATAGCCGACCTCCGTGGCTCAGTGGTTAAGAGCATTGGTTACTGACCCGGAGGTTGCGGGTTCGAATCCCGGCCAGAGCGGAAATTTTTTGACCAAAATTTTCCGTGTCTAGAATGGCATGGATGTAAAGGTAAAGTGCCCTGAAGTAATGCGAAAGCGGTTCGGGGGCAAACTTACTTAAAAAAAAAAAAAAAAAAAAAAAGTATTATTAATTACCTGAAATGGAGCAGTGTTAGAGATTATTGAACTAAACATTTTCAGACAACCCTACGCTTCTTCTGGCTCACCACACGTCTAGAAGAAGTAGATGTGGCAGCGAAGGCCAAGAGCAACCAGTTCCGCATTCTCCCTGCGGCACGGTTCCCGGTGATTCAGATGCAGGAGTCTCTCTCCCAGGTGGGACTCTACCCGGAGAACAAGCCGGTGGTGGACGGCTTCCTCTTCTACCATCCGGAAGCCATCTACATGAGTGGCACCACGCCACTGGTCGGATGGTTAAAAGGCTTCATGATACCGGAGATTATCAGTGAGTACAATCAATTTTTTTCCGTAGTTTCACATTGCTGCATGTAAAAGGCTTCATGATACCAGAGATTATCAGTGAGTACAATCAATTTTTTCTGTAGTTTCACATTGCTGCATGTAAAAGGCTTCATGATACCGGAGATTATCAGTGAGTACAATCAAATTTTTCTGTAGTTTCACATTGCTGCATGTAAAAGGCTTCATGATACCGGAGATTATCAGTGAGTACAATCAATTTTTTTTCTGTAGTTTTCACATTGCTGCATGTAAAAAGCTTCATGATACCAGAGATTGTCAGTGAGTACAATCAATTTTTTCTGTAGTTTCACATTTTTTTTTTTTTTTTTTTTAATTTTCCATTTATTTATTACAATTATAATATGATACAGATTTTGAATAGATTTAATGGTACCCTTTCTCAAAGTTAAAAAACTGTGTTGAGAAAGGGTACCATTAAATCACATTAAACTGAGACAAAGACATTGCTGCATGTCTTGCAGGATGTTGCTTAACTTCAGTGAAAGAACAAGAACTGGTGTGTTCAATGTATCATTAAGGCTGGCCACAATTTCAACAAAAATTGGTCAAATAATAACAACAACACTCTAGTGGAAGGTCAAAGCATTTTCTTCTACCACCTAACTCAAATTAATGAGGAGAAATTCATGCAGTGGTTGGGATTTGAACATACAGATCTTGTTCATACATAGGTGATATTGGTTTAAAAACAACCGACCTCAGTAGCTTGATCGATAAGGCAGTGGACTTGTAACCTGGAGGTCGGTGGTTCAAGTCCCGGTTTCAGCGTAGATTTAGTAAAGCAAGTTTGAGTAGTTGTGATATCACAAAAGTTATTAACAAAAATATGGTAACTTTTTTTTTTTTTTCTTTGGTTTCTATACTTTATTTTGCATTAGAAAGAAATAGTTATTGAACAACTGTTTGAAAAGGCAATTAGAATAGATATGGAAATCATCATCATCATCATCATCATAGGGTCGCGTCATCGTGACCGATGGTAGACAGACAGTGGAGTAATAACTCAGCACTTCTACCACTGTCTATACAAGGAGCCTAATTATTGACAAGGGCCCCCAGAACCTAGCCAATACTAGTCTACTCCCTGTTTATAGTCCCTTAGCCCCAGATATGGAAATGACAGATTTATTTGGACCAAATTGTATAGATAAATGTTATTCACTTCTCTCCTCATCAGGTCATGTTCAGGTTCACTCCAGCTACCTGGAGGAGAAGCCTGCGGACTACACAACTCTAGCCGAGCATGTGGCTCAGCACGGGAACTCCTACGGGAAGAAAAACAAGAAGAAGAAGGCAGGTGCAGCCGAGGCAGGAGACAAGGTGAGTGTTGCTGTGTGAGTGAAGAATAGAATATACCTTAGAATAGTATATACCTTGTTTATACTGCCGAGGTAAGACTGAAAAGTCCCTTTACTCCAGCAGTCAAACAGGTCTTATATATGTATTTTATAGGATAAATATTTTACAATTTTATATATTATAAAAAAAAACCATGTTTATTTTTAAAAAAAGCTGAAAAAGTAAAAAATGAAAAAAAAAAAGTTGAGGGAGTGTTGCTGTGTGAGTGAGTGTTGCTGTGTGGGTGAGTGTTGCTGTGTGAGTGAGTGTTGCTGTGTGAGTGAGTGTTGCTGTGTGGGTGAGTGTTGCTGTGTGGGTGAGTGTTGCTGTGTGAGTGAGTAGATTTGTTGCACTAGCTGCATTGTTTCTAGACCTGTGGCATTTTGACATTGAGACATGACCATACTTTTTTTTTACTACCATTATTATTTCTACTATTCTTATATTGTATTTTACTAGTATTTCCTATCTTGTTTTCTATCATACTTACCCTCTAAAAAAGAAAGAGGTGCTTTGTTAAAGTTTTGGCATAATGGGACTACCTGTCTTGCGCTGACAGTCTAAATAAAGCACTACTTATACTTGGCAGAAAAAAAGTACTTGGTAGTTGCTTATGAGAAGCCAGTGGTCAAGTTGTTGATCTGGTAATCCAGTGGCCATGGTATTGGAAACCAGTCGGACATGACTTGCATATGGGATTTTGACCACTTAATAATATGTTTCTGTGTAGGTACTCATTTTGACTAAACTTCAGTGGGTAACACATTATTATGAGATTTATGAGACATCCAATAACATCATCTGCCCAAGTATCTCCATTTAAAGCTGTCATAGTTTTTTATTCAGTTTTAATCAGGAGGTATGAATGGACCTTGTAACGTCTTATGCCAGGTCCACACCTTCGTAATGTAATGTTGGGTTGTTACATGTAACTAAATTTGCCAGTGTGAACGTGACCCGAGCACAGAAGCAAACGCTGATTGCAGCAGTCAGAGATGCATGTGAATGGTACAGTAACACGTTTCATGTTACGTTACAAAAGTGTGGACCTGGCATTTGGTAGGAAATTGATAGAACTCTGACTCTGTCAGGATTTGAACCTGGGTCGCTTGTGTGCAAGTCGAGTGTGTTACCCGCTTAGACAAGATGACTAATGAATCTTATGATGCATCATTGCATCACAAAATTTGCACAGAAAAGTGAGAAGTACAACTTCTCACTTTTCTGAATACTGATTAAAATAGAGAGGTTAGTTGATGGCATGGTTAATCAGATCTGTTACCAGTTGATGAGAGCAAATAAGTTCGAAACAGCTGTGCAGGTATGTTCCGATATTCATGTACATCTAGTACAACTTCTCACTTTTGAGTTTATACCAATACTAGTACCCACTTTTCTACACTGTCCATTCAGGACTAAAAAGTTCCCTTATTCCAGGAGTGGATTAGGTGCCATTATGATGTTTCCAAGTCTCAAATAAAAAATGAAAATTCATGCATTGGTAACCAATGGTTGGGATTCTTCTCAACTTCTCGCTTTTCTGATTATACTGATTTGAAATTATTTTCCCCTTCCAGATGGAAACGGATGCAGCCCTCCCCAAAGAATCATCTAAACAAGATACCGTAACAGCCATGGAAGACTAGACAGCCCCAGATCTCATGTATCTGCTTGAGGCATTCATATATAATTCTATTCACTCGGACACAGTGTTGACCTCCCTGGTTAAGAGGTTCACAGCACTGTCTCCCAATCCAGAGTTTATTTGTTTGAGTCCTGGTTGGGGTTAACACTTTGAGCCCATGAATACCATATGTGACCCTCAGCTGACATTTCACAAAGGACATGAGTACCATATATGACCCTCACCCAAAATTTCACTGTAGACTTGTGTACTCTATATGGTATTCACGACCTTTCTTTACTTGGAAGACATGAGTACTCCCTATGGTATTCTTTTCTATGTGTATCTCATAGGGAACAGGTTCTAGTGGTCCTTGGGATCAATGTATGAGTGTTGGGTTCTGAAATTTGTGGTCCCTCGTGCTCACTTGCCGATCCCAGCTCTGGGGCTCAAAGTGTTAAGGCTGGTATGCAGAGATGATTTTGTAATCCCTACAGGTTTCACTGTAGGGTGGTCCCGAGCTTGCTATAGGGAATACTTCGACCTTGACAATTATTTATTAAAGAAACATCTGATTGCACATGCGCACAGACGCTTTAAACAAACGTCTCTGAATAACAAAATCAGCTGAAGGGACAAATGACCCAGGCATCCCTACAGTGAGGACTCTGCATACCACCCTAAGTTTTTGTTGAATTTTTCTAATCCATGTCATTTTGAAATGTGGAAATGATTGACACATTTTCGTTTTAACTTGATTATTGTAACATAAACTCGTGCTATCTGTATTGAACCTGGGTTCATCCATAACTCATGAGTACATTAAAACCATGGAGAAAGAAGAAATGGAGATGTCACAACTTCCTATCCCATATATCTTCCGTGCCTTTATCCCATATTAGCTTATGTTGCTATTGGGGTCAACATTGTTTAACCTCATTGAGGTTGGTAGGGTTGAGCACATTTTTTATGGCTGGATGTCCTTCCTAAAGTCAACAGTTCTATTTCATTTTAATATCCTAATCAGGACTTGGGTGTTAGCCTCCATTCGCTGGGAACTGTACCAGCTACCCACATTAACCTTGCCCAGCCTGGGTAGGGTCAGAAAGACCTCTTGTAAACATAATTGGAAATTATTTCAATTATAGGTTTGAGAAATGATTTATATGTAAACTCATCTCTCTTTTCAATATCCTTCTTTACATTACTCGCTTTGGATATGTAGATTTGTAATTTGGCTTGAATTTGTAAAAATTTCCCATTTGGTGCCCAAGAGTTTGATGATCAAAATTGGTGCTCTACCTAAGTTCCAAAAGTACCTACATAAAAAAGTCTCTAACCAAACTCTTGGAAATAATAATTTTGAAATTATCTAGACCAAATAATCTGGTCATATAAACAACTATATTTTTTGTCTATTGGTTACACGTCAATAATACAAAGTATACTCGGAAGTTATACATAGAGTAGGAATTTTGATCAGTTTTCTTCATATTAACAGCAGATTCAAGCCAACCTATCCTGGCACGATACATTTTACTATTAGTTTCTATGTAAGTTCACTACATACCTCTATTTTGTGATTTCCTCCCCATTTCGAAATAAAATTCCTCCCCATTTCGAAATAAAATACTTGTTTGTATTAATTCCATAATTTTTGATTCGTAATATTTATTTTCTCTTTAATCTATTACAACACCAACCTCAGTAGAGGTCGCGGGTTCAAAATCCAGCTGGGAAATGATAATAAGTGAATAAGTTACCCTTCCCATCTGGGATTAATAATACGTCTTGGGCTTACTGCTGGAATAATAGGACTCATTAGTCCTGATCGGGCAGTAGCTATAAATAAGGCGATATTATTATTAAGGGGTCGACAGTCAGACGCCTTGACCACTGAGCTACCGGGGCAGACATAAAAAATTAATTTGGGGTCTTGTGGATACGATGGAAAATTCTATACTAGTGGTTCTGTGAACTGTAAACCTCACACAGATTCAACTATCGCATTATAAATGTTCAATCAAGCATGGGGACATCGAGATCTTTCATTCAATACCCCCCACTCGATTAAAAAATATCAACCGGCCTTTTTTTAAAACAGCAAGGCCAACTTAGCTTTCACGATCACCAAATTTCACTAATGAACTCAAATATATTCCCTCAACGACTCTAATCCAAAATGTCCATTTTTGAAAAGTTGAGCTTTTTCACACGCAAATCTGACCATCCCAATAGATCTTGGTAATGAGAGTAGAACCTTTTTTATCCTCAAGGACCTCAAGCCGCTGAAAACAATATTGGTGTTCTTGTTCTAATATATTTTAGTTTAGGACAGATTTTTTGTTTTTACAGAGAGATGACCCTACCCTTTTTCAATAAAGGTAGGTTACCTGTGAATGATTATTAGGTGAACATAAGGGTTTGTTCTAAATTTCTTTGGGTGGAAGAGATTGCCACAGGCAATAACCCCGCCCTTTAGGTAGGACATTTCTCTCTTTTTTTTCCTTCTTGTATATTTGTTTAATCTTTTTGTTTTTCTTTATATTTCATTGTGTTCTACTGTATATATTTTTTGTTCTACCTAATAAAGCTTAAAAAAAAAAAAAACAAATCATGTATTTATAGGATTTTTTAAAAAGTATTACAATATCTTATTCAACAGTTTACCTTTGGAACTTTAATATCTGAGCGGCTCCGATTGAACTCTTGTGGAAGATTAAAAATACATAATATAATGTATTATGTCTATTAACAATAATAAAAATAAAATCTTAAATATTTTAAAATAACAATTTTTCCCTAATTATTTGAATGTATAAGTACTTACTAAAACAGACATAACAATCAAAAACACTCCACACATAACATGAAAACATTTTTTTAACATTTTCAAAATTTATAATATTTTTTTTTTTTTTTTTACTACAAGGACAGTTTTAAATATTAATATAATTTATTATAATAAAAAGTGGTCTAACACATGCTTTGCATTATTGGCCACTTAAACTTGTCATGTTCTTAATTTTTATTTTATTAATAAGTTATTTTTTACATTTAAATTTTATTTATGAAGATGTAAGAATTTGTTGAATAAAAAATAATCTTTTGAAAGTACTAAAAAAAAAAGTTGGCCATGCCTCGATAAAATCACCGCGCCGCAGGCCTGGCCGCAACGCGGCTAGTCTACAGTATAAAATGATTCGTTTGTGTGTGTGTATGTTTGTAACGCTATAACTCGAGAACCACAAGTGTTAACAACTCTCTGAAATGTCCCTCTGAAATGAAGGTACCTATACTATCAATCCCTTATAAAAATCTTCAACCAAATTCTTTTTTTACTTTCCTTATCCTATAATAAGGAAAGTATTGTATTCGTCGAAAATTTGACCTACCCAGTTTTTCACATTTCTGGACGAATCATAGCCTCAGGATACCAAAAAGTTGTTTTCAGCCATTGGTCCGTGCGTCTGTCTGTGTGTCTGTGTGTGTGTGTGTGAACAGGATATCTCAAGAACGGTAAGAGCTAGAGACTTGAAATTTGGTATGGAAATTAATTTTATACACCAGACGAACCACGAAACTTTTGGTTGCAATCGGCCGCAGAATGCGGCCGCAGGGCCGCAAATATTGGCCGCAAGCGCCGTTTCTATGAATTGGTTAAAGATACAAAAAAAGTTAGAGAACAACATTTTCTTAGATTAAAAAAATAATAGGAGTCTATTCTGATCATTTTTTTGATATCTTGAACTTTTTTGAACTCGGCCCCAATTTACCGGTATTTTGTGGGGACCCGCTTGGACTAACTTTTTTAGTATTCATCCTAGATGGGAGTTGTGACATATCAAATCCAATGATTTTAAGGTGCTGATTACGAATTTGATGTTAATTTTTAGATAAATGTTACCTTTAAGTCACCAGGGGCTTTTGGTCCCGTTTCCATTCCTAATATGATAAGGAAAGTCGTGTGATGTTTACACCAGATTTTTTTTTTATCGGCTCTAGGGTTCAAACCCAAGATCTTCTGCGTGGCAAGCGAGCACCTTCCACCAGTGAGCTAATTATGAGCTCTCTCAGTTGACATTTCTCTGTCTTAAGGAAATCAAAGAAAAAAATATACAGATATGAAGAAGATGAATTCATTTATTGTATGAGAAGCTTAACAAAATAATAATTTACACTCTTTCTTAATAAAGTTTTTATGTACAGTAAATGAAATTGGTGATTTAACAGTCTGTCCACCAAAAAAAGGAGCCACTTGAAATATCTGGTTAACGGATTTAAAATTTGAAAAATGCTAAAACACGTGTACCATAATATCATGAGGGAAACATATTCTAATAGATTTTCTTTTCTTATCACTACCAGAGGCGGCCCCAGGGGGTCAACTTTGGAATCTTAAATAGAACCACCCTGTTTGTAATACATTTCTGAAAAGTATTTGACATAAGAAGTATTTTAAGATAAATTTCAAGATAAAAAGATTTTTTATTCAAAACAGGGCCGTAGATTTCGTACATTTTCTTCAGAGGTTTCAGTAAAAAAAATTATATAGAAAATAAATATTTTGGAAAAAAATGTTGAACACATGTTTTTCCATTTGAAATAATTTTCGTGCCTTTTTGATATCATTAGCTTTACCAGAGGAGGTTTTAAGGGTTCAACTTTTTTTTTAAATGTAAAACTTTTCTTTTTCGAGTAAAATTTGTGATCAATAAATTCAATGACTCTTGTTGTTCAATCTAAACTTAAACAGGGCTGGAGATACTTTAATTAAATGTGAAAAAGTCTCAGTTCCGCGTTCAGTCCTTGTCTCCGGCCCTTTGAGAAAGATATACTAAATTTAAATTGAACAAAAAGACGCATTGCATTTATTTAGCACAAATTGTACTCAGAAAAGGATAGCTTTTACATTTTAAGAAAAAGTTGAACCCTTGAAACCTCCCCTGGTAAAGCTAATGATATCAAAACGGCATAAAAATTTAATTCTTTCAAAAGGAAAAACATGTGTTTTTTTTTTTTTTATCTCTGTTTACACGCATATTATATATGCAATTACGTAAACAGGTAACGGGATTTTGAAATTAAAAAATATTACAGGGGAAAGGATAAAGCCTCTTTACACATTTCTTTAAATGGGGTAATATTATTACATAGGTCTAAAGTAGAGGAATGTGCGTTGTAAGTTATGAGGGAGGAAATCAATGGAGAGTCGAGTTATATTGTTGTGAAATTATTTTTTATATGAAAGTAGTTGTAGACAGTGTTGGGTCTGTCTCTGAGAGATAGATTATTTGGGACTCTAATTTTTTTCTGTTCAACATTTAATTCTTAAAAATACAATTAATTTTCAAAAAACAAAAACTGAACCTCTGAAATGAAATGACGATATCTCCGGCCTTGTTTTGAATAAAAATGTCAAACTTGTCTTAAAATATTTCTGATGTCAAATACTTTTCAGAAATGTATTACAAACAGGGTGGTTCCACTTAAGATTCCAAAGTTGACACCCTGCGGCCACCCCTGGTAGTGATAAGACTTATATCAGCCCCCGTGATAGACCTATATCAGTGCCCGGGATAGACTTATATCAATCAATCCCCGTGATAGACTTATTTTAGTCATCGGGGATAGACTTATATTAGTCCCCGTGAAAGACTTATATATCAGTCTCCGTGATAGACTTATAAGAGTCCCCGGGGATAGACTTATATCAGTCCCCGGAGATAGACATATATTATATCAGTCCCGTGATAGACTTATATCAGTCTCTGGGGATCGAGGATATACTTATATCAGTCCCCGTGATAAACTTATCTCAGTCCCTGGGACAGACTTATATCAGTCCCTGTGATAGACTTATATCAGTCCCTATGGATGGGGGATTGATTTATGTCAGTCCCTATGGACGGGGTATAGACTTATATCAGTCCCTGTGATACTTATATCAGTCCCTATGGATGGGGGATAGGTTTATATCAGTCCCTATGGACGGGGGATAGACTTATATCAGTCCCCGTGATAGACTGAGCAGTGAGGAGACTGCCTCGTTCTCATTCGCCTCTGTGTCAGCACTATCCATTTTCTGAAACCAGAAGCAAAGTTCAGGATTATAATTATTATTGGGGCATAAATAACCAAGATATATTTATTCATATCTGTATATCACAACCAACATCAAAAATAAACAATATTTTTTAGACATTGGTTACATTAAAAAATTAAATTCCAAATTTCCGTAATATATGAGCTGTCCCAAAAACAGCACAGGTTTTTGTATCTCTGACAGATTGAATTTTCCGGGTAGAATGGACATTGGACATGGACAGGTTTTTCTCGAGTGATATCGGTCATATCAGGTGAATATTCATCTGACGAATTGGAATATGATGTAGAATAGGTGATGTTTTAAGATTAGCACTTGTTCGAATTTCAAAAATCCACTATTGAAGTAGCCTTCGGTATGGTAATTCTTGAAATTCTAGATCCAGGGAAATATTTTAAATTTAGATCGCAGGAGCAAAGTTTTCGCGTGCTTTATTATTATCATACCCAGCCGGGACAGGACATGTTATCCTCCCATTTGGGATTTTTACCACATGATAATACATCTTGGGCTTACTGTTTTACTGGCTCATAATAGGTAATAATGGGACTTAATAGTCCTAATCGGACAGTGTAAATAAGGCCATATTATTATTATTTCTAGGGTATCACCTCTCGAGGGTGTGAACCAGTGAAGTATCCCCGAATTACACCAGGACCTTTTCATCTATGATCAAGCTCCTATTATCATTTTTATCTTATATTTGTGTTAATCACGAATAGCTTGAGTGACTAAGCACTCGCTTGCCATGCGGAAGGTCCCAGGTTCGAACCCCCACCAAATATTGAATACAAAAGTTTGTATTCAATATTTGGTTACAGTTGTTTGTAAGGGATACCTGCCGGTGCGCTCGTGTTGACCCAGCACTTAAATGGGAAGTATTGTGTCACTTCTCGCCCATCAGAGGGGAGACATACAACGGGATAGGCAGGCTATACTCGTAACATAGACTACAAGCGTATACAGTAGCTTCTGTTTCATGGCTACGAAATAAAAAAGGCTATGAAACACTCATTAAAAAAAATCATTTTCCTGATATCACAACTACTCAAACTCGCTTTACCAAATCTAAGCGGAATCCAGGACCTTAATTACCGACCTCCACGTTACAAGTCCGCCGCCTTATCGATCAATCTATTCAGGTCGATTTTATCTCCCAAAAAAGAATTAGGGCAATACTTACTACAGAGTTGGTAATCTTAATAAATGATAAAATAGCTCCTCAGAAGTATTCCTTAGGGAGAGAGCCACTAAAATTGTAAAAAAACTAAAATAAAACACATTATTACATTAAAAAAATAGATAAATAAATAGTCCTAACTAATGGGCGGGGTTATTGCCTGCGGCCATCTCTTCCACCCAACCCTTAGGCAGGTAATACTTACTATAGAGTTGATGGTGTTCACACAGTAGGTACACAGGTAGGGCTCGTCTTTGGAAATAGTGGAGAGACCCACGCAGATGAAATGGAACCACCGCTCACACCTATCACACTGCACCCAATCAATCTCACCTGTGAATACATCATTATTATTATTATTACTACTACAAGGCTACACATATCCGGCCCAACCCAAGCTGGGTGAGGTTCACACAGATGAAATGGAACCAACGCTCACACCTGTCACACTGCACCCTATCAATCTCACCTGTGAATACAACATTATTATTATTACTACAGGGCTACATATCCGGCACAACCCAGGCTGATACAATTCTCAGTATAGAATTATCTGGATAGCTGGTACATAAAAACAATCCCAGCAATTGGACGATATTTGAAAAGACTGACAGATTGATTGATACAGTTTCTTTTTAATCTGAAAACGTTTATTTTAGGGAATGATAACTATTCAACATCAATGCTCTCATTTTTTACTTTCTAGCATTAGAAAACGGAAGTATTGTGTTCGTTTTCGTAAAAACGAACACAATGCTTTGCAGCGATTTCAATTTTTTTTTGTTATTTCCTAGAATTAGGTGGAAGAGAAAAGGAAGCTTTTCGTAGTAGTGCGAAAATTGTGATGAGACCTTGAACAAGAAATTACCTTCCGGCTCCAGACAGTCTTCCAGATCGCAGAACTCGAACTTCTCCTTCTTCTTTTTCTTCCTCGGCAGACCTGACGGCGCCGGTGGCGTCACGATGGCAGCACTCGGAGCGAGCATTGTGCTCTCTGGCGCACCGCCGCTCGACACTTTCTTGCTCGCCCCGCCCGCCGGCGAATGAGAGGGAGTTGTGCGCGGCTTTCTCTGGCGGGGAATTTTCACGCCGGGGGTGGTGGCGGTGCTTTTGCCCGGCTTCGGTCCGGGGGAAAGTTTGGTGCCGCTCGACGGCGTTTTCGGCGTCTTCGCCGCGGCACCGGGTGACTTCGCCGCCCTCTGTGCCGGGCCGGGTGGTTTGCCCGGCGTTTTGGCCGCTTTGTGAGCTTTGGGGGCGGCCGGGGGAGACGGAGGGGGCGGGGATATCTGGGCCGACAGCATAGCGGCTTCAGCTACAGCCGTCAGGCCTGTCAGATAGTTGGGAGACAAGGGTGTGACACTCGCCGGGTGTGGGGGGAAATGCGACGATGGGTTTTGAGGGAAAGTTTGAGCACTGGAAGGATAGTGAGGTCTCGGGGCGTACTGAGGGGCATTTGGAGAGGGGTAACTCGTGGAGCCTCCGGGGGGGTAGCTCGATGGGCCTGCTGCGGCGGGGTGAATGGGTCCACTCGGGGGATAGTGGGCAGAGGAGGGGTAACCCGCTGACCCTGCGGGCGCATAGGGTGCGGCGGGGTAATTTGGGCCGCTCGGGGGATAGGTGGCCGGGGAGGGGGGATGAGGAAAGTGAGGGGAGGTGGAGGAGGAGGGGGAGCCGGGGCGAGGCGGAGGGGGGGTCTTCGGGAAGCTGACCTTGAGACCTGTGTTCTGAGCAAAGAAGAGGGGGGGGGGGGGGGGTATATAATATTATTATTTAGGAATATAATACCTTATTTATATAATACATCATCAAGGGTACCAATTTTATCTCTCGTTATGTAGGTACACTTCTATCCTATTCTCGTCTTTGCTTTTCTGAACTGCCCATCAGTACATCAGTGTACACTTTTTGGAGAGGATTTGCGTCATCGGACCGCTCAGTTATTATTATTATAATTATACTTTATTAGATGTAAATCATAATGAAAGTGATTGCCTCGTCGTGGTTTTAAATTTAAAAAATAGCTCAATCCACCCATGGGCCAATGCATTTATTTAAAATGATTAAGAAATGTTCTTTCTTGCCTATACAATACAAAAAACTTATGTTTGATGTGACACAGAGAAACGCGTATTTCGCTCACTCTGAAAATACTCTTCTCGCAAACCGACCTCAGTAGCTTGATCGATAAGGCGGCGGACTTGTAACCTGGAGGTCGGTGGTTCAAGTCCCGGATTCAGCGTAGATTTAGTAAAGCGAGTTTGAGTAGTTGTGATATCACGAAAGTGATTAACACAAATATGATAACTTAAAAAAAAAACTCATTAGATGTGAAAAGACATACCTATGTACAGTACGAATAATTATTACACAAATTAAAAACAACAACAATATAAACAATATAAATTTAAAAAAATATCTATATATAAATGTGTTTCTTTGTGTTATTATATGACAATTTTAGTGGGTAGCGCAGAATTA
Source organism: Bactericera cockerelli (assembly GCA_024516035.1). Classification (NCBI taxonomy): domain Eukaryota; kingdom Metazoa; phylum Arthropoda; class Insecta; order Hemiptera; family Triozidae; genus Bactericera; species Bactericera cockerelli. The sequence continues at coordinate 18,251,111 of CM044966.1, forward strand.
TAGGACTTTTCCATCCATATCTTTTAATATCCTAATATCTTATTTTTGCCTATAATTCCGCCACTGGTCGCTGCTCACATTAAAGCAGCTACTCATTTTTCCTCACGAGGTATGAGTGGACCCCAAACACCCAAAAACAGAGCAGAAAAAATCCTGCCCCGCTGGGGATCGAAACCAGGTCACCTATGCCTAGCGCGCTAACTCACTCTGCCACGGTGACTTCTTAAATATCGATACACATATGTCTTAACTAAAGGGCGGGGTTATTGCCTATGGTAATCTCTTTCACCCAAGTTGTTGGTTGTTTTTCGGTCGCTCAAAGGACAGTGGATAGATAAGGTTGAATGCTTACTTTCATACTGGCCAGCTTCTTGGGAGGAGGCGGGGCCACGCTGTCTGGACCAATGAGAGAGGAGAAGACCGGGCTGGGGGGAGGAGCCTTCTTCAGCTGAGGCTTCTTGGACGGAGGCGCCATTTTGACTTTGGGATAGTACCCGAACTGTGGAGGAGTTGAGGTTGTCAAGACATGAAAGTTAAAAGTTTTCATATTTCTGTTCATCACTTTTGTGATAATAATAATATCGCCTTATTAATACTGTCCAAATAGGACAATTAAAATTCCAATTTTCCAGCAGTAATCTCAAGAAGTAATTATGTCTTGGGACACATTTTATAAAAAAAAATCAAATATATAAAGACAAATAATAATATGCCTTGGGCTTACTGCTAGAATAATGGGACCTAATAGTCCTAATCGGGCAGTATAAATAAGGCGATATTATTATTATGTGGTAAAAATCCCAAATGGGAGCATAACTTGTCATGTCCCGGCTGGGTTTCGAACATACGACTTTTGGAATCTCTGGATTCACAGAGTGCCGCCTTTACCACCGCTACCGGGACAGACAAATACTCAAACTTGCTTGGCTAAATCTACACTGAAACTGGGACTTGAGCCACCAATCACCAGGTTACAAGTCCGCCGCCTTATCGATCAAGGTACTGAGGTCGGTATCAAGACATATAGACAGCGAAATTCATGCGACTTTTAGGCCAAATGATACAACAGGGAATGCTACATCAACTTTGGGTACTCTGCGCATTGGAAGAGATTTTTTTATTGAATAAACTATGACTTAGATGACATTATTTAATAATAACAATGTGTTCTTTTGTGTTATTATATCACAATTTTTAGTGGGTAGCGCAGAATTATAGGACTTTTTCCATATCTTTTAATATCCTAATATATCATATTTTTGCATAATATATATAATTCATTAAAGTAGCTACTCATTTTTCCTCACGAGGTATGAGTGGACCCCGAACACCCAAGAACAGAGCAGAGAAAATCCTGCCCTGCTGGGGATCGAACCCAGGTCACCGTGCGTGCAATACCTAGCGCGCTAACTCACTCTGCCACGGTGACTACTTGTGGCACCTAAGATAATTTGGTCATCTTATCTGGTTTACCTCCTTGTCCATATGTCGGATGAAGGTGAGCAGGGCACTGAGCTCGGGGATGTGAATCTCATTCAGCAATCCCTTGTTCAACAGTTCGACTCCCGCCACTTTGATCTCCTCGCGATTGATCGCCGCGATCGAATCGTTATCGATGCGCGGAATCAACGTCGCTTTGCGCTTGTGTTTCCGCTGTTTTGTTATCAGTGTGTCACCGGCCGTGCGACTGCTTCCGTTGCTATGGAGACCAGCGCTGCCATGGTTACCGGATGTGCTTCCGTTGCCATGGTTACCGGATGTGCTCCCGTTGCCGTGGTTACCGGAGGGCGCGTTGCTTCCGTGGAAGAAATCGTCGCTGCTGCGTGAGGAGTGAGATGGCGTGGGAGATGGTCCTTGCTGCTGAGTGGAAAGAAAAATGGAGGGATTGGATTTTTGTGTTGTCATGGAAACTAATGTTGCTATAGAAAACAAGAGTATGAGTTGCTATAAAAACCAGAGTATGCGTTGCTATGGAAACCAGAGTATGTGTTCTTATGGAAATCAAAGTACGCGTTACTATGGAAACCAGAGTGTGCGTTTCTATGGAAACCAGAGTGCGTTTTGCTATGGAAACCAGAGAACGTGTTGCTATGAAAACCAGAGTATGCGTTGCTATGGAAACCAGAGTATGCGTTGCTATGGAAACCAAAGTATGTGTTGCTATGAAAACCAGAGTAAGTGTTGCTATATAAAACCAGATTATGTGTTGCTATGGAAACCAGAGTGTGCGTTGCTATGGAAACCAAAGTGTGCGTTGCTATGGAAACCAGAGTATGCGTTGCTATGGACACCAGAGAACGTGTTGCTATGAAAACCAGAGTATGCATTGCTATGGAAACCAGAGAATTCGTTGCTATGGAAACCAGATGACCTTACCGTTCTCACGAAGGATTCCTGCAGGAGTCTGTCGGTCTCTCTCTGGACCTCACTTAGATTAAATATTGCTATGGAAACCAGAGTATGCGTTGCTATGGAAACCAGAGAATGCGTTGCTATGGAAACCAGATGATCTTACCGTTCTCACGAAGGATTCTTGCAGGAGTCTGTCTGTCTCTCTCTGGACCTCACTGAGTTCTTTCAGTTGTACCACTTCCCTCGAGCCCAGGTACATTTTGATCTCTTGCTGAAATTGAAACACAATTGTAACATACTGTCAGTTAATTTGCTGGAGTCTAGCAGAAGTATTTACGAAGAGATAAATTTGTCTGAGCAATGTCTCAAGCAAGGTATTGGCGTATTATTTATTTTATTTTATTAGTGTTTATAGACCTTATGGTCCACAAGTGGACATAGTCAATCGTCAATACAATACATAAATATAGGATATACAATATAAAAAAAACATTTACAGAGTAATAATAATAATAATAATAATCCGCAGAACGGACGTATAATTACGGGTCAAGCCCTTTATACATAGTTACAATAGACAATACAATATTAATACAATTAATAAACAGTAAAATAAAAGCTTACAAGTAATTGAGAAATTCAAAAGTCAAAATTATCACAGTAAAATTTTCAAGAAAGAGACTAGAATGAAACAATAAATAATAATAAAGAAAGCAATAGCTGTACAATGTCAACTATATACAAAGAGTAGAGGGTAAGTAGATATAAGAAAATTGAAAGATATTATAGAAAGTGGAACGGGCTGCAATGAACTTCAATTCTAGTTGTTGACATGTTAACAAGGAAAAAAAAAAAATCATAGAAGAATACTAATAAATAGATAATGAGTATGTATCTGTAGTTAATTGTTAGAGTTTGTTTAGGGTATACCAGGTGAGTATTTTGTTTTATTATTTTTGTTTTATTAAAAATAATAAAACAAAATACTCACCTGGTATACCCTAATTGAATTGAATTGAATTGAAAAAAAAAAAAATGAATTGAAGGAAATCATGCTTTGGACAGTGCTGAGACGGCGGGTTCTCTTCATAAATGCGGGTGTAAGGTTGTAGGTACTCTACTAGCAACCTGTGGTCCGTTCCAGAAACACTTCCCACTCTAAAAATCCCCGAATATCCATTTCAATCGTCACACAACGTACTCTGATTGGTTCATTTGAACGCAATAACCAATCAGAGTGCGTTGTGTGACAGTTGAAACAGAGATTCGGGGCTTTTGAGAGTGTTTCTGGAACGGGGCACTGGTACCCAACACAACAATCTGAACTCTTTTAATTTTTAGGGGATTGACTTTTTCGAGAAAAAAAAATATAAATATTTTTTAAAGGGCATATTTTCAAAAGGTCTCGTTAAGAGAAGTTCATTGCAATATACAGGATGACCCAGGGCGATGTAGCACACCTGAATATACAGGGTACACCAAGAAGGAGGATGTGGCTCACCTGAATATACAGGGTGCACCAGGAGGATGTGACTCACCTGAATATACAGGGTACACCAGGAGGATGTGGCTCACCTGAATATACAGGGTACACCAGGAGGATGTAGCTCACCTGAATATACAGGGTGCACCAGGAGGATGTGACTCACCTGAATATACAGGGTACACCAGGAAGGAGGATGTGGCTCACCTGAATATACAGGGTGCACCAGGAGGATGTGACTCACCTGAATATACAGGGTACACCAGGAGGATGTGGCTCACCTGAATATACAGGGTACACCAGGAGGATGTAGCTCACCTGAATATACAGGGTACACCAGGAAGGAGGATGTGGCTCACCTGAATATACAGGGTGCACCAGGAGGATGTGGCTCACCTGAATATACAGGGTACACCAGGAGGATGTGGCTCACCTGAATATACAGGGTGCACCAGGAGGATGTGGCTCACCTGAATATACAGGGTACACCAGGAGGATGTGGCTCACCTGAATATACAGGGTACACCAGGGCGATGTGGCTCACCTGAATATACAGGGTGCACCAGGGCGATGTGGCTCACCTGAATATACAGGGTACACCAGGGCGATGTGGCTCACCTGAATATACAGGGTACACCAGGAAGGAGGATGTGGCTCACCTGAATATACAGGTTGCACCAGGGCGATGTGGCTCACCTGAATATACAGGGTACACCAGGGCGATGTGGCTCACCTGAATATACAGTACCAAGGGATTGTCACCATGGAACAGGAGGATGTGGCTCACCTGAATATCATCACAGGGTACCACAACAGCCGGGCGATGTGGCTCACCTGAATATACAGGGTACACCAGGAGGAGGATGTGACTCACCTGAATATACAGGGTACACCAGGGCGATGTGGCTCACCTGAATATACAGGGTGCACCAGGAAGGGAGGGGATTGGTGGATTCTCACCTGAATATACAGGGTACACCAGGGCGATGTGGCTCACCTGAATATACAGGGTGCACCAGGAAGGAGGATGTGGACTCACCTGAATATACAGGGTACACCAGGAGGATGTGGCTCACCTGAATATACAGGGTACACCAGGGCGATGTGGCTCACCTGAATATACAGGGTGCACCAGGAAGGAGGATGTGACTCACCTGAATATAAGGACAGGAGTGGTATGATACGACACAGGAGGATGTGGCTCACCTGAATATACAGGGTACACCAGGAGGATGTGGCTCACCTGAATATACAGGTGCACCAGGAGGATGTGGCTCACCTGAATATACAGGGTGCACCAGGAGGATGTGGCTCACCTGAATATACAGGGTCACCAGGAGGATGTGGCTCACCTGAATATACAGGGTGCACCAGGAGGATGTGGCTCACCTGAATATACAGGGTGCACCAGGAGGATGTGACTCACCTGAATATACAGGGTGCACCAGGAAGGAGGATGTGGCTCACCTGAATATACAGGGTACACCAGGAGGATGTGGCTCACCTGAATATACAGGGTACACCAGGAGGATGTGGCTCACCTGAATATACAGGGTGCACCAGGAGGATGTGGCTCACCTGAATATACAGGGTGCACCAGGAGGATGTGGCTCACCTGAATATACAGGGTGCACCAGGAAGGAGGATGTGATCACCTGAATATTTCAGGGTACACAGAGGAGGATGTGACTCACTCTGAATATACAGGTAACAGAGTGGCTACCTGAAATACAGGGTACCACAGGAGGATCTGGCTCACCTGAATATACAGGGTGTCACAGGAGGATGTGGCTCACCTGAATATACAGGGTGCACCAGGAGGATGTGGAAAAATCGGACTCCTGTGATTTTCTAGGGGATCAAGTTTTTGGAGGAAAAATAAATATTTTTTTAAAGGGCATATTTAAAAAAGGTCTCACTGAGAAAGTTCATTGCAATATACAGGGTATTACAGGAAGACTTGGCTCACCTGAATATACAGGGTACACCAGGAGAATGTGGAAAACTGGACTCCTGTGATTTTAGGGGATCAAGTTTGGAGGAAAAAAATAAACATTTTTTAAAGGGTCTCACTGAAAGTTCATTGCAATATACTCGTACAGGGTGTAACCCGGAAAGGAGTGGCTCACCTGAATATACAGGTGTAACAGACAAGGACGTGGCTCACCTGAATATACAGGGTGCACCAGGAGGATGTGGCTCACCTGAATATACAGGGTACACCAGGAGGATGTGGCTCACCTGAATATACAGGGTACACCAGGAGGATGTGGCTCACCTGAATATACAGGGTGCACCAGGAGGATGTGGCTCACCTGAATATACAGGGTACACCAGGAGGATGTGGCTCACCTGAATATACAGGGTACACCAGGAGGATGTGGCTCACCTGAATATACAGGGTGCACCAGGAAGGAGGATGTGGCTCACCTGAATATACAGGGTGCACCAGGGCGATGTGGCTCACCTGAATATACAGGGTACACCAGGAGGATGTGGCTCACCTGAATATACAGGGTACGGAGGAGGATGTGGCTCACCTGAATATACAGGGTGCACCAGGAGGATGTGGCTCACCTGAATATACAGGGTGCACCAGGAGGATGTGGCTCACCTGAATATACAGGGTGCACCAGGAGGATGTGACTCACCTGAATATACAGGGTACACCAGGAGGATGTGACTCACCTGAATATACAGGGTATACCAGGAGGATGTGACTCACCTGAATATACAGGGTGCACCGAGGGATGTGGCTCACCTGAATATACAGGGTGCACCAGGAGGATGTGACTCACCTGAATATACAGGGTACACCAGGAGGATGTGGCTCACCTGAATATACAGGGTACACCAGGGCGATGTGGCTCACCTGAATATACAGGGTGCACCAGGAGGATGTGCACTCACCTGAATATACAGGGTGCACCAGGAGGATGTGCACTCACCTGAATATACAGGGTACACCAGGAGGATGTGGCTCACCTGAATATACAGGGTACACCAGGAGGATGTGGCTCACCTGAATATACAGGGTGCACCAGGAGGATGTGGCTCACCTGAATATACAGGGTACACCAGGAGGATGTGGCTCACCTGAATATACAGGGTGCACCAGGAAGGAGGATGTGGCTCACCTGAATATACAGGGTGCACCAGGAAGGAGGATGTGGCTCACCTGAATATACAGGGTGCACCAGGAGGATGTGGCTCACCTGAATATACAGGGTACACCAGGGCGATGTACACTCACCTGAATATACAGGGTACACCAGGAGGATGTGGCTAAGTAAGTAAGATTGTTTTATTGTGCATTTGATACATAAAGTATGTTCACAACGTCATGACAAAAAAAAGAACATAATTTATAAAATATAAAAAAAAATACATAAAAAATTAAAATAAAAATATAGAAAAATATAAAATAAAATATAAACTTATATAAAATTTATGATTTATGTATTGAATCATCAAGGACATCAATAGACGCCCCTGCATTACCTCCGTGGCGCCAAGTCACGGACTGCGCACTGTGCAGGATAGGGACAACCGATGGCCAACAATGACCCGCGATATAGAATTGGCTCACCTGAATATACAGGGTGCGCTGGAGACAGTGCACCAGGGCGATGGCCTCGGGAAGCTTGAGCCGCACCTCGCTCAGCACATCCACGATGCGGCCCTTGACGTCAGCCAGGCGAGGCCGCTTGCCCCAGACGCACTTGACGCAGACGAAGAGGTCGAGCTCGCCCAGTGCGGACAAGTTGGCCGGAACCTTGTAGTTGAGATTGGAGATGTTGGACTCGGTGTTGTGAACCTCGCGTCGCTTCAGAGCTTTGGTGATGCATTTCTCTGAGATCAATCAATCAATCAAATGTTTTATTGTGAATAAATGTATACAAAGTATGTGTTTCACATTTATCTTAAATTACTAATTAGAGACTAAAACTAAAACTAATTAAAAACTATTGCGCCAGAGGCAACCAGTCTCAGGCATCAAGTGGCCCCGGGAAAGGGAGAAGCAAAAGGAGGAAAAGAAAAAGAGAGATAGCTCGATGTGAAGTGTGGTAATAGGAGAGCCAGTGAAGATGATGAGATAAGATAAGATAAGATAGGATAAGACAAGATAAGATAAGACAAGTTGGCCGGAACCTTGTAGTTGTGATTGGAGATGTTGGATTCGGTGTTGAGTACCTCGCGTCTCTTCAGAGCTTTGGTGATGCATTTCTCTGAGATGAGATGAGATAATAATAATAATAACGCCTTATTTATACTGCCCGATAAGGACTATTAAAGTCCCATTATTCCAGCAGTAAGCCAAAGACATATAATTATGTGGTAAAAATCACAAATGGGAGGATAACTTGTCATGTCCCGGCTGGGTTTCGAACCCACGACCTCTGGAATCTCTGGATTCACAGAGTGCCGCCTTTACCACTGAGCTACCGGGACGGACTAAGATAAGACAAGATAGGATAAGATAAGATAAGATAAGATAAGACAAGATAAGATAAGACAAGTTGGCCGGAACCTTGTAGTTGAGATTGGAGATGTTGGATTCTGTGTTGTGAACCTCGCGTCTCTTCAGAGCTTTGGTGATGCATTTCTCTGAGATGAGATAAGATAAGATGAGATTCAATTTTTTTTTTGTTGAAAAGACAGGCTAGACAAAAGAAAAGACTGGACAAGTTAGGATAAAATAAACGTTTAGGAACAACAGAATGAAGGTATTTATTTTTATATGTGATAAGAATAGGATGGGTCCTCTGTATGCAAAAGAAGAAAGGAAAATAATGATTTATTATTATATCCAACCGTAAAAATGTGCCACAACTAACAAACCTCAACCATGAGGTTGAACAACGTCAACCCTGCTGTAAAAAATAACATTTTCATCATTTATAAAATCCTTTCTCGGAACAGGGTTCTCTTTGTCTAGAAAACCCTATGAGTAATGGATTAACCATTTCTAAATTCAATTCCATTAAAATATCATATGCTCTCTGATATTCACTTTAGTATAAAAGACAAGGACGCATATGTGAACTATCAAAACCCTGGTAACACTGAAAACCATGCAACCAGGTCAGATAATAATAATAATAAAGAACTACAATGCAGAGAAAGGCTTGAAAAAATTATAAAATATGTATTAAAATTTTGTTTTGTTCTCCTTATGATAATAATAACACTCTTTAGTTGAAGGTAACCACCAGGCGAGGTCAATGATCAACGCATTTTCTACCACCTAACCCTCAGAGTTATTATTATTATGTGATCACAAACTGAAATCAATGAGGAAAAATCCATGCATTGGGTGGGATTCGAACCAACGGATCACTACGCTCCTTGGATCACTAGACTAGTGCGTTAACCACTCGACTACCAATGCACGGATTGAATGAATGGATTATACTGCTAACTTCTAGATCGATAGTTTTGGGGTATAAATAGAGAGGGTTCATTGTTAGTAAGTCATTATTTTTAACGAACCAGTGCACGGTAATTATTTTTGTTTCACGGGCAAATATTTTGTGCAAAAAGGAGAATAAAATCTGTCCCGGTAGCTCAGTGGTAAAGGCGGCACTCTGTGAATCCAAAGACTCCAGAGGTCGTGGGTTCGAAACCCAGCTGGGACATGACATGTTATCTTCCCAATTGGGATTTTTACCACATAATAATATGTCTTGCGCTTACTGCTGGAATAATGGGACTTTAATAGTCCTAATCGGGCAGTATAAATAAGGCGATATTATATATTATATTGTTTATATTATAAAATGCGAGCATATGTTCACAAAAGCACAAATCTCACCGTGATAATAGCTCCTGCACAGGTGGCAGAAGATGAGGGAGCAGTAAATGTTGCGCGCGCAGAAGCACACGTTGCTCGGGCTCTTCACACTGCTTCCTCCCGAGTTGTCGCTTTCCTTCGGCACGTCGCTCTGCTTGCCTGGTCAGAGAAGAGGAAGTAAATAAATAAATGAAGCTGTGTGTACCTCTGTGTTATTATATCACAATGTTAAAGGGTATCGCAGAATTCTAGGACTTTTTCGTATCACAATACGGTCGATCCTGGATATAAGATAACGATTTTCAGGCAAACTCCACTCAGCCACGATGACTACTAGCAGAAGTAAAATAAAGTTACGGGCAAGGACTCTGAATTTTACAGACCTCTCTTTAAATAAATATTCATTAAAAAAAGTTGCACCAGGATTTTGTGACCTCTCATTCAAATCCTGGAGACACTGGCTATTCTCGGCCCCATCAGGCTGGATGAGGTTAATTTGTGTAGACTGGTTTGTGCGTTTTCAGCAAATGCAGGGTAAGACCCCTCGAAGAGAATGTCGTTGGCATTAGCACCGCCCTTGATCAAGTTTTGTTTTATCAATGTCAATTTCTATGTATGTATATATTCTATGTCATTTAATAATAATAACACTTTTTCGTGGAAGGTAACCACCAGGCGAGGTTAATGCTCAAAGCATTTTCTACCACTTAACCCTCAAAGTCTTATTATTATGTGGTCACAAGCTCAAATTACTGAGGAAAAATTCTTGAACTGGGTGGGATTCGAACCAACGGATCCCAACGCTACCCGGATTACCAGACTAGCGTGTTAACCATTTGACTACCAGAGCACACTTGACTACCAGTCATTTGTAAAAAAAACTTGATCGAACATTTTTCATAATAATATCCCTGTCATGATGTGTTTCCTGTACTCACCCAGTGTCTCCTGGTAGCTTCTCAGAGCCAGCAAGGCTTGATACTCCTGTACTCACCCAGTGTCTCCTGGTAGCTTCTCAGAGCCAGCAAGGCTTGATACTCCTGTACTCACCCAGTGTCTCCTGGTAGCTTCTCAGAGCCAGCAAGGCTTGATACTCCTGTACTCACCCAGTGTCTCCTGGTAGCTTCTCAGAGCCAGCAAGGCCTGATACTCCTGTACTCACCCAGTGTCTCCTGGTAGCTTCTCAGAGCCAGCAAGGCTTGATACTCCTGTACTCACCCAGTGTCTCCTGGTAGCTTCTCAGAGCCAGCAAGGCTTGATACTCCTGTACTCACCCAGTGTCTCCTGGTAGCTTCTCAGAGCCAGCAAGGCTTGATACTCCTATACTCACCCAGTGTCTCCTGGTAGCTTCTCAGAGCCAGCAAGGCCTGATACTCCTGTACTCACCCAGTGTCTCCTGGTAGCTTCTCAGAGCCAGCAAGGCTTGATACTCCTGTACTCACCCAGTGTCTCCTGGTAGCTTCTCAGAGCCAGCAAGGCTTGATACTCCTGTACTCACCCAGTGTCTCCTGGTAGCTTCTCAGAGCCAGCAAGGCTTGATACTCCTGTACTCACCCAGTGTCTCCTGGTAGCTTCTCAGAGCCAGCAAGGCTTGATACTCCTGTACTCACCCAGTGTCTCCTGGTAGCTTCTCAGAGCCAGCAAGGCTTGATACTCCTGTACTCACCCAGTGTCTCCTGGTAGCTTCTCAGAGCCAGCAAGGCTTGATACTCCTGTACTCACCCAGTGTCTCCTGGTAGCTTCTCAGAGCCAGCAAGGCTTGATACTCCTGTACTCACCCAGTGTCTCCTGGTAGCTTCTCAGAGCCAGCAAGGCTTGATACTCCTGTACTCACCCAGTGTCTCCTGGTAGCTTCTCAGAGCCAGCAAGGCTTGATACTCCTGTACTCACCCAGTGTCTCCTGGTAGCTTCTCAGAGCCAGCAAGGCTTGATACTCCTGTACTCACCCAGTGTCTCCTGGTAGCTTCTCAGAGCCAGCAAGGCTTGATACTCCTGTACTCACCCAGTGTCTCCTGGTAGCTTCTCAGAGCCAGCAAGGCTTGATACTCCTGTACTCACCCAGTGTCTCCTGGTAGCTTCTCAGAGCCAGCAAGGCTTGATACTCCTGTACTCACCCAGTGTCTCCTGGTAGCTTCTCAGAGCCAGCAAGGCTTGATACTCCTGTACTCACCCAGTGTCTCCTGGTAGCTTCTCAGAGCCAGCAAGGCGTGATACTCCTGTACTCACCCAGTGTCTCCTGGTAGCTTCTCAGAGCCAGCAAGGCCTGATACTCCTGACGCACCACTTCTCTCTTGTCCTGGGCGAGTAGCTCCCCCAGCACCGTGTTGATGCAGGGCCGCGGGGGGCCGGGAGGGCCAGAGGGGCCGGGGGGGCCGGAGGGGCCGCGTCTGCCCCCGGGTACCAGGGGCAGCAGCCAGGGGGACAGGGCCGGATTGAACGTCTTCGGCATGAGGATCTGAAATACATTTTGTTCGTATAATTAAAAATTAATTTTTTTATCATATTTGTGTTAATCCTCCGTGGCGTAATGGTTGTGACTACTGCCCGTAGTCCAGAGATCCCGAGTTCGATCCCCGGTTGGAGCAGACTTTTCGAAGAAAATTCTGTTCCCTCCGAACACGTGAGGCTGGCATTTCCGGCCAGCAAATGGAGGGTAACAATGGTTGAACAATGCCGACCCCAAAAAGCAACATAAGCTAATATGGGATAAAGGCAAGGGAGATATAATTATATATTTGTGTAAATCACTTTGGTGATATCACAACTACTCAAAATCGCTTTACTAAATCTACGCCCGAACCGGAATTTGAACCACCGACCCCCAGGTTACAAGTCCGCCGCGTTATCTTTTTTCGTATCCTGAGCCTATGATTCGTCCACAAATGTGAAAACTCATCTTTAAAAAAAGTATTCCACGTTTATTTTACCTTCTATTTTTTTCTCTTTTTTTTTGCTGTGAAAGTAGTCTCTAGCTAGAAGCTGTGGTGTAACAGTTGTGTACTGCTCTTGGTCCGGAGATCCTGAGTTCGATCTCGGATTTGTGAGAATTCTCTGACGAAAAATTCTGTTCCCTCGGCTGACATTTGACACACGGAGATATGTGACTCTCTATAGGTTTAGGCCATGCCTCGGATTGTGAAAATACTCACGGAGATATTTTTTTAAATACTTTTTCATAATTTATTTTTTATAAACATTTAACAATTAACAAGCAGAGAAACATAACTTAAATATAATAATATTATATACATAGATAAAATGCTCATATATTAGTGATAGTAAGTTTGGGCCATGCCTCGGCTTGTGGAAATACTCACGGATATGATCTCCAGCTCGGACTGCGGCCACAGGAAGCAGAGGTCAGCTAGCCGCAGCCAGATGCCTGCGTCCTTGTGTTCCTTGCTCAGCAGCTCATAGGTATCCAGCTTCACCTGGAATCATTATTATTAGCATAGGTATATATTTTATTTTGCTACATCATCATCTTCTCGTTTTTAATCCAAGTTTGGAGATCTCAGGATTAAAAATACATCTTCCGATTCAGTTCAATAAGAACTATTATTATTATTATTATTATTATTATGGCATAAACAACCAAGATATATTTATTCATAACTGTATAGCACAACCTACATCAAAAATAAACAATATTTTTTTGACATTGGCTACATTATGAAATTAAATTCCAAATTTCCGTAATATATGAGCTGTCCCCAAAACAACACAGGTTTGTATCTCTGACAGATTGAATTTTCCAGGTAGCATGGACAGGTTAAATTACTATTATTATATTTATATAAATGGACATTATGTACATACAAATAATTATTTAAACAATGAAAAAAAAAAAATGGAAACAATATACACAATAAAAATGAAAAAGAATAGAAAATATATAAAAAACATATGTCCTAACTAAAGAGCGGGGTTATTGCCTATGACAATCTCTTCCACCCAACCCTTGTTGGGTTGGAATCATGTCACAGAGTCAATTAGTCAAACCTGAAGAAGGAGAATAATTGGGTTGGGTGAAAGAGATTCATATCATCATAGGGTGGCTTCATCGTGAACGATGGTAGCCAGACAGTGGAGGAATGACTCGGCACTTCTACCACTGTCTTTACAAGGAGGCTAAGAATTGACAAGGGCCCCCAGAACCAAGCCAAAGCTGGTCTACTCCCTGTTTATAGTCCCCCAGCCAGACTGCTGGTCTACTCCCTGTTTATAGTCTGGCTGGGGGAAGAGATTGCCACAGTTTCTTTTGTAATTTAAAGTATGTATAGTATGGCTTAAAAGTATGGCTTAATTAAATCTTCCTCTACTTACGTGAATATGTTTCTCAGCGTCTTCTAGCAGCGTCGCTATCTCTTCCACATCGTGTGTCAGCGGCTGCGGCGTCTCTGAGGACTCGTCATACAGAACGATAGAGCGCGCCACCTTTGAAATAATAAAAAGACAAAGAGCTAGTTATCATCTTAACGAACTAGATAAGGCTGGTTTCTTTGCCCTCGGGTATGCGGACGACTTTGTCATCCTAGTCCGAGGAAAATACAAAACAACTTTGTCAGAACTACTTCAGTATGCTCTCTCAATAGTTGAAAAGTGGTGCTTGAGTAGGGGGGTTAAAGTCAACCCTCTGAAAACCACTTTAGTACCTTTCACTAGAAAATATAAGCTAGGCGCCGTCCAGGCACCCAAAATTTTTGGTGAAAGAATTGAAATTGCTGAAGAAGTCAAGTTTCTCGGAGTTTATCTCGACAAGAAATTGACCTGGAATCAGCACATTAAGAAAACCACAGACAAGGCTAAGGCCACACTTCATATTGCACGAAGGTCTGTTGGCAAAACTTGGGGTCTGACACCAGCAGTAACTCGCTGGATATACACTGCTATAGTCAGACCTCGAATCACATATGCATCCTGCATATGGTGGAAGAAAGCTGAGCAGCTAACTGCTCAGAGGGAGCTGGAATCAACACAGAGGTCAGCTTTATTGATGATCTCTGGTTGCTTCAGAACAGCACCCACATTAGCTTTGGAAGTCATTCTAGGGCTTCCACCCTTATATTTATTTATCAAGGGGGAGGCCATCATGGGTGCTTTCAGGCAATCAATCAGTCGCTCTGGCAGGCTACCCGCCCGATACAGGGAACTGATCGAGAAATCTCATGTGACATACAAGCAGAATATGCCGGTTGACTACATGATTCCCAAAAACAACCTTGACCTTTCCTACGAAGTACTAGTCAGACCTAGGTCAGACTGGGAAAAGGAATCAAGCCAAGAAATATTATCTCATGCGGGTATCAAATACTATACAGATGGATCTCGCATGAGTGGAAGCAGTGGGGCGGGCCTTTGCGGGCCAGGCTTCTGTAGAAAATCTGAAAGCTTAGGTACACTGGCAACAGTGTACCAGGCCGAGATTTTCGCCATTATAATGGGAGCCAGGCACGCACTGGAAACAGGCTGGAAAGGGAAGAATATTACTTTTTTCTCCGATAGCCAAGCCGCCCTCAAAGCTTTAGAAACATACCAAGTGAAGTCAAAATTGGTATGGGAGTGTGTTGGAACACTTAATGAACTAGCCACCCATAACAAGGTAAACTTGGAATGGATTCCAGGGCATAGAGGTCTCCAAGGCAACGAGGCTGCAGATCTCCTAGCAAGAGAGGCTGCAGAAAAAAGCTTCACTGGCCCTGAACCGGTGCTGGCCATACCCAAATGCCTGGTCCGTTTTAGTGCCAGGAAATGGGTCATGGAGGAAGCAAATAAAGCTTGGAGAAACTCCAGTGGCATGCGACACTCTAAGCTGACGCTAACAGGATACTCCAAGAAACTCACTCAGGAATCTCTGTCACTCAACAGAAATAAACTAAGATTAATAGTGAGCCTACTCACTGGCCACGGACCACTTAGGAAACACTTACACAGATTAGGACTCTCTAGAGGAGAACCAATCGATTGTAGGCTATGTGGTCTGGAAGAAGAAACAGCAACACACATTCTTTTCGAATGTGAGGCGCTGGATAACAGGAGATTTAGGATTTTCGAATCCAATAATCTCGAAGATCTCCATAACCAAGAACACCTCGTCCAGAGACTGACACTTCTCATGAAGGGAACAGGTTTCTGGACTTAGGGCGTTAAGCAATGGACAACCACTCTCAACTAAGCCCAGTTGGGCCGTCATAGGCACAGAACTGGGAAATAGGATGAGAGATTTTCTCCCTGGTCACAATAGATCTTACTAGGTCGCAGTGTTAATTGTATGGTGTTTCAGACGAAACCCTGCAACCAGGTTTTATAATAATAATAATAATAGTTATTTTTCTGTTATTATGGCAATGGTCAAATAATGTATGAAATCCCAATTGGATAGGGCTAAAACTATGGTCTCGAAAAACAATATTTCATAAAAACAATAATGATAATAACAACACTCTTTATTAGAAGGTAACCACCAGGCGAGGTTAATGCTCAAAGCATTTTCTACCACCTAACCCTCTGTCTTATTATTATGTGGTCACAAACTCAAATGAATGAGGAAAATTTCATGCACTGGGTGGGATTCGAACCAAAGGACCCCTACGCTACCATACTGGTTGGAGTTCCACAAGATTATCACACCGACCCCTATTTAGATCTATTGTGACCTAATGTTAGAAATAATTATGCATTAGTTTTTCTAAAAATGTGTGATGATAGGATTTGGGAAAATCCTCTCTTAAAAAAAAAAAAAAAAAAAAAATGAGTGTTTCATAGGCTTTTTTTATTTCGTAGCCATGAAACAGGAGCTACTGTAGAAGTGACGCAATACTTGTGGTCTGTGTTGTAGCCTGCCCATCCCGTAGTATGCCTCCCCTCTGATGGGCGAGAAGTGACACAATACTTGTGGTCTGTGTTGTATCCTGTAGTATGCCTCCCCTGTGATGGGCGAGAAGTGACACAATACTTCCCATTTAGGTGCTGGGTCAACTCTCATTTTCTTTTTATTTATTTATTTAGAAACTCTTTATTAGTAGGTAGAACATATATACAGACAAATAATGGTAAAAATAAAATAAAAAAATTAACAATATTAATAATATAAACAAGAAAAAAAAAAAACAAAAACAAAATATATACCTACATATGTCCTAACTGGGCGGGGTTATTGCCTATGCCGCCTATGGTAATCTCTTCCACCCAACCCTATTATTTTTCGTCTGGGGGTGCCTCGGCCGCGACAAATAAAGCACAATTCTTGTTTTTTTTTTAAAAAAAAATTAAAAAAAAAATTAGGTGCTGGGCCAACTCTGTTTTTCTTTTTGGGGGGTGCCCTAGCCGCGTCTGGGGGTTCCCCGGCCGCCCCTGGGCGAGTCTTACCTTCTCGAACTCCCGCGCCCTCCTTATCTGCTCGTGCAGTTGTGCCTTGATGACGTCATAGTCATGGATGTGTCGCCCCCCCTCCTCCACCTCCACCCACTCGGAGAGGGGCGCCCGGGCCTCCCTGTAGACACACAATAATAATAATAATAATACCGGGTGTACCAGTTCATTTATTTACGAGCAAATCCTGTTATACATGATACATACGATCAAATACAAATTTCAAAAATGAAGAAAAAAAATATATATACATTCCAGAAATTACTTACTTACTTTCCGAGTCCGGTAAAAGTAATATGTCAAATATTTTTACAATATGTGGATGCTTTGATGGCGATATTATTTGCAGCCATGAGGTCTTGGTGGGTGCAGGATTCTTCAAGATCTGGACATACGAGGAGGTGGGGCATGTCTTGGAGTTCACCACAAGGACATGTGTCATCATCTGAGAGCTTCCATTTTTTGAGGTTAGATTTGCACCTTCCAAAACCAACTCGCAACCTATTGAGGGGCTTCCATATATTGTAAGGTAAGTTGCTACCAGCCGAAATGTTTTCTTCCAGTTGTTTAATTGGATTCCTCACTGTTTCTTTCCATCTCTTCAGTCTTTCGTCTTCAGGTGTTGTTTCTAGTTTTTGTGATGTGTTGAGAAAACTCTTTCTTGATTTCAGTCTGGATGTTTGTAACTGGTGGTTGTATAAGGGGTGTCTAGGGTCGTTTTCTTGTTTCTTTCGCTCAATATTTGTACAAACATCTCGTCTGATTGCAGGAGGGGCTATACCAATTAGAGGATAGATTTTATCAAGTGGTGTTGGCTTTAGACATCCTGTTATAATCCTTACTGTTTCATTGATTGCAGTATTTATTTCCTTAGCATGGGTAGATTTGCTCCACACTGGTGCGGCATATTCTGCGGTGGAAATACACAAAGCTAATGCGGATGTGCGGAGAACGTGTGGTTTTGCGCCCCAGTGAGATCCAGTCAACTTTCTAATAAAATTATTTCTAGCTGATACTTTCTTCTTAGTTGTCTTGCAGTGTTCTTTATAGGTGAGTGAACGGTCAAGAGTAACGCCTAGGTATTTTGGCGTAGAGGAGTGTTCGAGGGTTTGTCCTTTCCATTGCACTTGAAGATTTTTCTTTGCCTCTCTGTTTTTTAGATGGAATGCACATACTTGGGTTTTGGATGGGTTTGGTCTTAAATTGTTATTTTTTTTTTTTTTTTTTTTTTTTTTTATTAAGAACATAACATTGTTTCAAAAATAATTCTTATAACTATAAATTGAAACAACAATACCAATGTTCACATTAAAATTAAATAATTAATTAAGAACTTAAAACTATAGCGAACTAAAAACTAATTGTCTTACATTTGCTTTAAAAGCTTCCTTAGACAGTAAAAAGTCGTCTGTGCTTAAGTGTACTTCATTACATAGAGTCATTGCTCTGTTCAGTGGCGATTCATGAAGTTTAGTAAGTCTAGGATGAGGGACTGTGAAGGTTTCAATATTTGTATTTCTTAAAATGGGGTTTGGTGTTTTTTCCACTATTTTTTCTTTGAGTTCTAGACATGTAATATTATTGTTTACAAGATTATAAATTAACATCACTAGGTCTACTTTACGTCTTAATTCAAGAGAATTAATATCAAGCATTTCTAGAAGAGTGTTGTAGGAAATAGCTTCCGGGTATTTTGGATAAAACCCGTTTTCTTTTTTAAATAGGTATCTAACAAATGTGGACTGAATTTTTTCAATTGTTTTTGATTCTAATTTCGAGTTTGGATCCCATAATATTGATCCATACTCCACAGTAGATCTCACTAGTGATAAAAATAGCGTTCTTAAAA
The DNA here is from genome assembly GCA_024516035.1 of Bactericera cockerelli. Lineage (NCBI taxonomy): Eukaryota > Metazoa > Arthropoda > Insecta > Hemiptera > Triozidae > Bactericera > Bactericera cockerelli. The sequence continues at coordinate 18,269,960 of CM044966.1, forward strand.
CATCAATATCCTTAACGTGTTTTCCGAATCGAATAATGAGGCCAAGTTTTCTATAAGCTCGTTTTAGCATGTTTGCACGATGTTCGTTAAATTTATGTTCACTGTCAATTATAATACCCAAATCTTTATGAGAATTTACTTTTTCTATACAGATGTCTCCCATTTTGTAGTTATAGTTTATATTGACTTTTTTTCTTGTGATAGTGATTTGTTTTGATTTGGATGGATGGAAATTTAGCCCAATCAAGTGAAGTTTTTGTCTAACTATGTTGAGATCTTCCTGCAATTTTTGGCAGTCATTTATGTTTGTTATTTTTCTAAAGATTTTGAGATCATCTGCGTAGAGGAGTATTTTTGATTCAGGGCTAATATCTTTGCACACTTCATCGTAGGTTAAAATGAATAGTAAGCTACTTAATTTTGAGCCTTGAGCAATGCCTGATGTTGGGGTAAATGGTTCTGATGTAATGTCCATATATTTTACCTGAAGGTTTCTATTGGTGAGGTATGAGACAAATAATTTTGCTGACTTAAATCCTATGCTGTATAATTTCTTTATGATTGATTCATGTGAGATTTGATCAAATCCCTTCATGACATCTGTGAGAAGGACATCCGTTTGATAGCCTTCCTGTAAGGTTGCACATACATATTCTGAAAATTCAGTGAGATTTGTAACTGTCGAACGTCCTTCCACAAAGCCATGCTGAATATTTCTAACCTTAGAAAAAACTTGACCTGCTATAGATTTGTATAATAGTGCCTCATATAGTTTGGCAAAAGAATTGAGGTTAGCTATTGGTCTGTGGTCCTCAACACAGCCAGATTCATTTTTTGGTACAGGTGTTATTATTGTATCTTTAAGTCGATCAGGAAACACATTTGATTGCAAACTTAAATTAAATAAATAAGTAAGAGGTTTGGCGAGTGATGGAGCGCATTCTCGCACTATTTTGGGGGGTATTCCATCCCTTCCCGCGGGCTTATTTGGGTTTATATTCATAGCTTCATCCAAGACCTGTTGCTCTGTGAACAAAGGTATCTCTATACTGGTAGAGAGATCGTTCAGCGAACAGATTTTATCTAAGTCCACAGAGCATGGTTTGTATGAGGTAATGAAGTGATCTGCAAAGGAGTCAACAATCTCTTTTTGAGAGTTCAACTGCTGCCCCTTAAAGATTATGTTTGTCGATTTACCCTTAGATCTTTCCTTTTTTACGTATTTCCAGAAACTTTTACTGTTGTGTTTGAATTCAGTGGATAACTTCTGGATGTAGGATTGATAGTTGGACTTAATCTCTTTTTTAATTTCTTTTCGTAAATATTTATAGTGTTCAGATTGTTGCTGTGTTTTGTTTTGCGTTTTGCGCAATTTTTCTTTTGTTTTGAAAATGTGTCTTGTATTTGCGCTCCACCACTCGGGGAAATTTTGTGATCGCTTGCTTACATTGTAAAGGGGAACATTTTTCAAAAATATTTCATTTAACTTTACATAAATATTATTAAGGAAGATGTTTGGACACGTGATTAGATTTATGTCATCTTCCCAGCAGATTTTTTGTATTTCACTATTTAGTTTTTCAGCGTCAATTTTGTGGAAGGCAAAATATTTTGTCTTTTCTTTAGAATCAACTTTATATGGTATTTGCTTAATTTTAATTTTATTTTGATACTTGATCATTATTTCTAATGCAGGATGGTGACTGTCTTCCTTTACTAATCCCTGAGTTTTTAAGATTTCTACATCAACTTGTTTATTATTAGATAAAAATATTTCACTTATGTTCGTTAGACATAGATCTAGTATTCTATTATTTTTATTTCTTATATGATTTTTGGATTCTAGGAGGTGAAAATTGGTAAATTCTCTAAACTTGGAAACTGAACGAGGAGGGTCTACATTTAATTCCTCAGAGAAATCGGGCAAATTTAAATCACCAATAAGGATGAAATTTTCATTTTGTAAGTTTCGCTCTGATATTGATTCTGAGAGGAATTTCACAGCGTCATATTTTTTTGACTCTTGATGTGGTGGTAAATAAATCAAACAAAGATAGATTATTTCCCCTATTAGTGTCAATCGAAACCACATGAGCTCAAGAATATTGTTACATATGTCCCAATGTACAATTCTAGTCAAGGAAATTTCTCGTTTTGAAGCTAAAATTAGGCCACCTCCTCTTTTTTTGCCTGTCTTCTTTTCGTCCCTATCTTGCCGAAATATTGTATATCGAGAGTCGAAAAGTTCATTTGTATTTACATCTAGACTTAACCACGACTCAGTGATAGCCACTATGTCGTATTCTTCTGAGAGGAGATTTAAATAAAATTCTTTCGTTTTAGTTTTCAAACCTCGAGTATTCTGGTAAAAAATATTGATTACCTTTTTCCTACTAGTGTTGTTATTAGAGGATAATTTGTTATTTCCTATCTGTCCTGATGTTTGTACAATTTCATTATTATTATGGTTACTGGTCAGATTACCAGTAGGTAAAACATGATCGCTTTCTATTTCTAAACTTAAATCTATGTTTTTTGAGAATTTGTTCTCATTGTAAATCGGGCGATTTGAAGCTGTATCGCTAACATTGTCGGGGGAAGCCAAAAATATGGCTCATGTCACTGTTTACATAGGGTGGTATTGTTGAATGTGGTGGTAGGCTGTGCTGGGGAGTAGGAACTACACTGGATTGTATATATGGGGCTGACGATGGTGGCATACTCATAAAAGGTGGTAATTGGTAGTGCTGTTCTTGTTGCTGATAGTGTCTGTGAAGTGTGCCCAACAATTGCTGTACTTGATGTTGTAGCATCATTTTTTGTTGACTGAGAATTTGTGACTGACTCATCTGATTTGTGTACGCCCATTGGAGTTCATTTGGTTGCTGTACTCGTTGTTGCAGTGGCGTTTGTTGTTGTGCTGTCGGTTGTTGTGGCAAAATTTGCTGACGAGGATCCAGCTGTGCTGAGGGTAAAGACTGCCGGGAAGTTGATGGTTGCAACAAAGAATGATTCATCTGTGCTGCGTACGTACATTGCAGTTCCGTTGGTTGCTGTACTCGTTGCAGTGGCGGAGTTTGTTGTTGTTTTGTCGGTTGTTGTGGCAAAGTTTGCTGACAAGGGTCCGGCTGTGCTGAGGGTAAAGAATGCCGCAATGTTAATTTTTGCGATGAGGCATGATATTGTGGCGACTTCGTATATTGCGGAGTTGTTGGATGACTTGCAGATCCATCGTGCTGGGTTGATGGTGATTGTGATGATCTATGATATGGTGTTTTTGATTTTGCGACGGGCCTGCCTTGCCGACTAAGAGCGTGTTGCAGTTTATACCATTGGCTTTCTTCCGTCAGACGCTTGTATTTTCTCATAGTATTTACTTGTTATCCTCATAGTATTTACTCAGTTCTTCAAGGGCCTCACTTAGTTTAGTCTCAACATCTTCAAAGGATTTACCTTGTGCTAGTACTGCCGAGTCGTCTGCATATCTCAATTGTTTGGTGGCGTTTGAGATTGGTTGATCATTACTAAATATATTATAGAGGAGAGGGGCTAGGACGCTTCCCTGCTGTAGACCGTTCTTCTGGTTTCTCCAGCGACTGCTTTTACTTTGTAATTGAACAAAGAAACGTCTGTTTTGTAGCATACATTTGATAAAACTGGTCAAACTGTAGTCTTCTGTTTCATAGACTTTCTGAATCAGTCGGTTATGGTTGATGGTATCATACGCCGCTGTCAGATCAATAAAGACAATGCCGGTGACGTCACCTCTTTCATATCCATCCTCAATGTGTTGTGTGATATTGAGGACTTGACCAGTACAAGATTTTCCAGGTCGAAAACCAGCTTGTTCCTTGACTAGTATTTTATCAATAGTTGTGGAGACACGATTTAGAACCATTCTTTCTAATGTTTTAAAAAGTTGGCACAGCCAACTTTTTAAAACATTTGCTCTGTTCTTCCACTCCACTCTCTCCTCCAGCACCTCCCTCAGTATGCTCACACACACCTCCACCTCTATTCTATTCTATTACTCACTCAGTATCCAGCAGGTCCAGGGCTCTGTTCTTCCACTCCACTCTCTCCTCCAGCACCTCCCTCAGTATGCTCACACACACCTCCACCTCTATTCTATTCTATTACTCACTCAGTATCCAGCAGGTCCAGGGCTCTGTTCTTCCACTCCACTCTCTCCTCCAGCACCTCCCTCAGTATGGCCACACACACCTCCACCTCTATTCTATTCTATTCTATTCTATTCTATTACTCACTCAGTATCCAGCAGGTCCAGGGCTCTGTTCTTCCACTCCACTCTCTCCTCCAGCACCTCCCTCAGTATGCTCACACACACCTCCACCTCTATTCTATTCTATTACTCACTCAGTATCCAGCAGGTCCAGGGCTCTGTTCTTCCACTCCACTCTCTCCTCCAGCACCTCCCTCAGTATGCTCACACACACCTCCACCTCTATTCTATTCTATTCTATTCTATTACTCACTCAGTATCCAGCAGGTCCAGGGCTCTGTTCTTCCACTCCACTCTCTCCTCCAGCACCTCCCTCAGTATGCTCACACACACCTCCACCTCTATTCTATTCTATTACTCACTCAGTATCCAGCAGGTCCAGGGCTCTGTTCTTCCACTCCACTCTCTCCTCCAGCACCTCCCTCAGTATGGTCACACACACCTCCACCTCTATTCTATTCTATTCTATTCTATTCTATTCTATTACTCACTCAGTATCCAGCAGGTCCAGGGCTCTGTTCTTCCACTCCACTCTCTCCTCCAGCACCTCCCTCAGTATGGTCACACACACCTCCAGTTCCGGGGAGGCGGGCAAGGCCTGGCTCTGTTCTATCAGCTCCTCCACCTTCTCCTCGTCACACGAGTGGAGGTGCTGGATGGACTGTGTGATCTCCTCCAGCAGAGAGCCGATCCTGATACACTGTGGAGGAACGAGAAGAGAAAACGTATGAAATTAGGAAAAAAAAGTTGCTCAAGAAAAGTTGAAAAAGTTATCATATTAAATTTGTGTTCATCACTTTCGTGATATCACAACTACTCTAACTCGCTTTACTAAATCTACGCTGAAACCGGGAGTTGAACCACCAACCTCCAGGTTACTAGTCCACTGCCTTATCGATCAAGCTACTGAGGTTGGTAAGTTGCTCAAGAGATTATAAAACAAGATTATAAAAGCGGATAAGTAAAAAACAGGAGCCGCACCCCCAACTAAAGCTAGATAAACCTTATCTAGCAACAGTAAAGTTGCAATTATTATTATTTGCTACAGAGAGAGATTATAAAACGTACAGAAATATGAAAAAAAATATTAATCGGAGCAAAAAATATTTTTATTTTTTTACTATACAAAAATGAACACAATACTTTCGATTTCTGATATTAGAATTTTTTCGGGAGCAATAATTTCTCGGAAGTGGGTAGCTGGTATGATTCTCAGCGAATGGAGGGTAAAACCCCCGTCCTAATCCAGGACGTTAAATCAAACAGAATCGTTGGCGTTAGGAGGGGCATGCAGCCGTAGAAAATGTGCCAAAACCAACCAACCTCAACCATGACGTTGAACAACGTCGACCCTGCTCAAGCGGGATAAGACAGAGTAAAAGAAGAAGAAGAATACAAAAAAAAATACAAAAACGGACACAATACTTACGATATCTAGTATTGGATATTTTCGGAAATATAATGTTACAATAATAGTAGTCCTAAAGGAACACAAAATGAAAACCAGCTTGAAGGACCAAACAATAATGATGATCCGGCCATAGCAAATAATAAGGATAATCTGGATTGAAGGACTAACTAAATGGTATACATATACAGGGCACTCAATTATTTCGAAAGCTATTTTTTTTTATTTTATTTTTTCCATTTATTTATTACACTTATAATAGTGTTACAGTTTCAAAATGATAGGATTTAATGTTTAAAAAAACTGTTTTGAGAAAGGGGAGTTTTTTTTGTTCTATTTCAAAAAAAGTTTCGGGCAAAACTTTCAAGATATTGTGGGGAAAATTTGGTCATTCCAGCCAAGTTGGCTGGAATGACCAAATAATAAATATGATATTGATTTTGTACCAAATAGCAAGGATAATCTGGCCTGAGGGGCTTAATTTAATAAATAGAGGGACTAAATAATAAATATAATAATAGTTTTGTACCAAATAACAAGGATATTCTGGCCTAAAAGGCTAAATTTAGTAAAAAGAGGGACCAAATAATAAAAATAATAATAGTTTTGTACCAAATAGCAATGATAATCTGGCCTAAAAGGCTAAATTTAATAGAAAGAGGGAACAAATAATAAATATAATATTGATTTTGTACCAAATAGCAAGGATAATCTGACCTAAAAGGCTAAATTTAATAACAAGATAATAATAATAACAACGCCTTATTTATACTGCCCGATAAGGACTATTAAAGTCCCATTATTCCAGCAGTAAACCCAAGACATATTATTATGTGGTAAAAATCCCAAATGGGAGGATAACTTGTCATGTCCCGGCTGGGTTTCGAACCCACGACCTCTGGAACATGTGGATTCACAGAGTGTCGCCTATATCACTGAGCTACCGGGACAGACTTCCCTATAGCATTTAATAAATAATTGTCAAGGTCGAAGTATTCCCTATAGCAAACTCGGGACCACCCTATAGGGATTACAAAAACGTCTCTGCATACGAGCCTAAATTTAATAACAAGAGATTTAATCCTCTTTCTTCTTCTTCTTCTCCTCTTTCTTATCCTTCTTCTTCTTCTCCTCTATTCTCTATACTTTTCATTGTACCTTTAAATTTTTCTTTTCTTTTTTTTTTTGTTTCCCTCTACTTTTTTACAAGTATTTATTATTATATATATATTTTTTTCATTATTTTTTATATCCTATGGGGTTCGGTGGAAGAGAAAGCCACAGGCTTTAACCTCGCCCCTTGGTTCACTACATATTCTATTTTTTTTTTTTTTTTTATCATGTCCTATTCTGTTGAATGTAATGTAGTTGACCAATAAAGAGTTAAATAATAATAATAATGAGAGTTACTCACCTCGTCCAATGTCTCAAACGAGGCCAAGTTCACGCGGTTGAGCGGCCGGGCGGCCTCCAGTGCCTGCACGCGAGCGCGCAATCTCGCGAGGTCCAGCCTCCCCTGCGCGTACAGGGAGAGGAGTAGGCGGGGCTCTCGGTCCGAAGCGAGCAACGCGGCCAGCTGGGCCTCGCCTGGCAGGAGAAAGTCGGAGAGCGAGGCCAAGGCATGGAGCTCGTGCAGGACAGGTAGGCTTAGCTCGTTGAGGCTGGAGGCCAATGAAATTTATCTCTCAGAAAATACATAAAAATCTTTATCAATATCTTATTAATTTCAAGATTTTTTTTTTTTTTTTTTTTTTTAAGCTTTATTAGGAGGACAAAGTACAGGTAACAGTATAAAATTAAGAAAAGAAGAAAAAAAAAAAAAAAAAAAACAAACAAACAAACAAATGACAAAGTAAATAAGTAAAAAAAAAATAACATTTTTTTTTTTTTAATTCAGAAATTTTTTTCTGAAATATGATGTGATTTCAAGACAAAATCATATAGGTACATCGAAAATAAGTTCTATCATATTTAGTAAATCTCAATGAAATAGTTACTTTCTATTAAAAAGTTAGTTTTTTTTATTACTTTTATTTATTCAGTAATTGTAATTATTCTTTTACACCTTTCTAGACTGACAACACAACCCTTACTCACAAAACAAGAGATTCTAATCTCTTTGTGTGAGTAGAAGGCAATTCCATTATTGGCTACATTATAGGCACATAATAATAAATAGGTCCTAATCTTCATATTTTTCAATCTTTTATTGTATATTATTTATCATAAGTTAGAACTTGGAACCCATACTGTCTACTGTCTATACTTCTATGTGTCTACCGGACTAGAATTTTCTTTTTTCAAACTTTCTTTTGTGATAAAACTTAAATTTTCATATTTATTATTTTGTTGTGGTTGTCGTAGCCAGCTTGGCTACAGCTGGAGGGTTGAGTGATGGTCTCCAGCCAACTTTATATCAAAGTTGGCTCGTCCTGAACCACATATTTCTATGTGCGATCAACCATCATGAGGACTTGGACTTTTCTTTATAAGCCATTAAACCCATAGGAAACTGCAAGCTAGCCTGGCTTGTAAGGGTTGGCTACAACAAGGACTTAGTTCCACTCACTCCTGGCCGGATGTCCTGAGTTGGAACTCCCGCCCCCACTGCTCGTTGCTCTCTAGATGTTGGTAGTAGAGGTTCTGGGTGAACTTGTGCTTCTGAGCCGTCGTCAGCAGCTCCTGCAGATCTGAAGTATCTGCGAACGCACAACAGAGCGCGCGATTGCTATTATTATTAAACAACTCTGTTTATACTGATTAAAATAGAGAGGTTAGTTGATGGCATGGATATTCAGAACTATTACCTGCTGATGAGAGCAAATAAGCTTGAAACAGCTGTCCAGGTATGTTCTGATATTCATGTACATCTAGTACAACTTCTCACTTTTCTGTTTATACTGATACTGAATTTTATGTACGACATGGGCTTTTTAGATGAGTCTTGGGATACACTTTAATAAATAAAATGAAGAGCATAAAAAATACACTGCCAATTAAGGACACAATTCGTCCTCGTGATTGGTTCACATTGTATACAGCCGGTATACACGTGGCAATTTTGAAATTTTGAACTAAATAACTTGTATCTCCAAAACCGCTTAACCGATTTTCTTCAACAACAAAAAAATATTGAAGTAACAAATTCAAAAACAAGGAATGTACATATTTAACCGACGGACTGACACAAAACCAAAGTTGCCCAGGAGGTTATGAAACGTCAAAAATAATGAAAAAATTGAAATCGGAGCAAAAAAATATATTTTTTTTTACAAAAACACAGTACTTCCGATTTCTAATATTAGAAGTTTCTCTGGAGTAATAAACAATTCTGATCAAACAATATTTACAATTTATATATATGTAGGTACAATCTCTTCTTTTACTCTGTCTTATCCCGCTTGAGCAGGGTTGACGTTGTTCAACCTCATGGTTGAGGTTGGTTGGTTTTGGCACATTTTTACGGCTGGATGCCCTTTCTAACACCAACGGTTCTATTTGATTTAACGGCTTCGATTAAGACGGGGGTGTTATACTCCATTCGCTGGAAATCGAACCAGCTACCCACAATAACCTCACCCAGCCTGGGTAGGACCGGAAATGCCAGAGCCTCACATGTACGGAGGGAACAGAATTTTCTGTGTGAAAAATCTGCTCCGACCGGACTCAGGATCTCTGGACTACGGGCAGAAGTCACAACCGTTACGCCACGGAGGCTGGTTGTATCTAGTATATTGTCAGTTTAAAATTAGTATGTCGAGAAGAGACTTGACTTTTTTCACCCTCTCATTTTATTTATATTTGTTTGGTATGGAAGTTGATTTTTATATACCACACAAACCAGACTACGAAAGTATGGTTTCATTGGTTACCTGGTTTCTTGGTTACCTAGTCTTAGTTACCTGGTTTCTTGGTTACCTGGTCTTAGTTACCTGGTTTCTTGGTTACCTGGTTTCTTGGTTACCTGGTCTTAGTTACCTGGTTTCTTGGTTACCTGGTCTTAGTTACCTGGTTTCTTGGTTACCGGGTCTTAGTTACCTGGTTTCTTGGTTACCTGGTCTTAGTTACCTGGTTTCTTGGTTACCGGGTCTTAGTTACCTGGTTTCTTGGTTACCTAGTCTTAGTTACCTGGTTTCTTGGTTACCTGGTCTTAGTTACCTGGTTTCTTGGTTACCTGGTTTCTTGGTTACCGGGTCTTAGTTACCTGGTTTCTTGGTTACCTGGTCTTAGTTACCTGGTTTCTTGGTTACCGGGTCTTAGTTACCTGGTTTCTTGGTTACCGGGTCTTAGTTACCTGGTTTCTAGGTTACCGGGTCTTAGTTACCTGGTTTCTAGGTTACCGGGTCTTAGTTACCTGGTTTCTTGGTTACCGGGTCTTAGTTACCTGGTTTCTTGGTTACCTGGTTTCTTGGTTACCTGGTTTCTTGGTTACCGGGTCTTAGTTACCTGGTTTCTTGGTTACCTGGTCTTAGTTACCTGGTTTCTTGGTTACCGGGTCTTAGTTACCTGGTTTCTTGGTTACCGGGTCTTAGTTACCTGGTTTCTAGGTTACCGGGTCTTAGTTACCTGGTTTCTAGGTTACCGGGTCTTAGTTACCTGGTTTCTTGGTTACCGGGTCTTAGTTACCTGGTTTCTTGGTTACCGGGTCTTAGTTACCTGGTTTCTTGGTTACCGGGTCTTAGTTACCTGGTTTCTTGGTTACCGGGTCTTAGTTACCTGGTTTCTTGGTTACCGGGTCTTAGTTACCTGGTTTCTAGGTTACCGGGTCTTAGTTACCTGGTTTCTTGGTTACCGGGTCTTAGTTACCTGGTTTCTTGGTTACCTGGTCTTAGTTACCTGGTTTCTTGGTTACCGGGTCTTAGTTACCTGGTTTCTTGGTTACCGGGTCTTAGTTACCTGGTTTCTTGGTTACCGGGTCTTAGTTACCTGGTTTCTTGGTTACCGGGTCTTAGTTACCTGGTTTCTAGGTTACCGGGTCTTAGTTACCTGGTTTCTTGGTTACCGGGTCTTAGTTACCTGGTTTCTTGGTTACCGGGTCTTAGTTACCTGGTTTCTTGGTTACCTAGTCTTAGTTACCTGGTTTCTTGGTTACCTGGTCTTAGTTACCTGGTTTCTTGGTTACCTGGTTTCTTGGTTACCGGGTCTTAGTTACCTGGTTTCTTGGTTACCTGGTCTTAGTTACCTGGTTTCTTGGTTACCGGGTCTTAGTTACCTGGTTTCTTGGTTACCGGGTCTTAGTTACCTGGTTTCTAGGTTACCGGGTCTTAGTTACCTGGTTTCTAGGTTACCGGGTCTTAGTTACCTGGTTTCTTGGTTACCGGGTCTTAGTTACCTGGTTTCTTGGTTACCGGGTCTTAGTTACCTGGTTTCTTGGTTACCGGGTCTTAGTTACCTGGTTTCTAGGTTACCGGGTCTTAGTTACCTGGTTTCTTGGTTACCGGGTCTTAGTTACCTGGTTTCTCGGTTACCGGTTCTTAGTTACCTGGTTTCTCGGTTACCGGGTCTTAGTTACCTGGTTTCTTGCGTATATCCTGCAGCAGAATGACGGACTGAGCGAACTGGTCGTATATGTTGAACCTGCGAGCCAAAGTCTTCAGTCCTTTCTCCACCTGTCGGCTGCTCTGTGATACACTGGAAATAAAAATATTTGAACATAATATTCATCATCATCATAGGGTGGCGTCATCGTGAACGATGGTAGCCAGACAGGGGAGGAATGAACTCGTTTTACAAATTCTACGCTGAAACCGGGACTTGAACCACCGACCTTCACGTCACAAGTCCGTCGCCTAATCGATCAAGCCACTGAGGTCGGTACACAGTGGAGTAATGACTCAGCACTTCTACCACTGTTTTTAAAGGAGGCTAATAATTAACAAGGGCCTCCAGAACCAAGCCAATGCTGGTCTACTTCCTGTTTATAGTCCCCCAGCCACACGGTACACAAATACTCAAACTTGCTTTACTAAATCTACGCTGAAACCGGGACTTGAACCACCGACCTCCAGGTTACAAGTCCATCGCCTTATCGATTCAGCTACTGAGGTCGGTTAAAGAGATTCATTTCTCTTGAAGACAGCTGAATTGGACCTGGTGCCAGCGTCGATGGCGCGTTGAATGCACCGGTTCTCGTAGGATCACAGAAGTTGAGCAACGTCCAGCGAGGTGAAGACTTCGTGATGGCCCAACCCAGCCTGGGTACGGTTAATGTGGGTAGCAGGTTTGTGAGTTTCCTGCGAATAGAGGGTAACACCTCCGTCGTGATTTGACCATGCAGTTGAAAGCGACGTTAAACCCAAATCAAAAAAGAAAAAAAAATCCCAGGAAATTGTTCTCTTATATTAAGTTCGACAGGTGTAGTTTTTTTTTTTTTTTTAGTTTTTTTGTTTTTTTTTTAGGTAAAACATTATTGTGTAAAATGTTTATAAGTATAAATATCAACAACAAAAAAATCTACAGGATTCTCTTATATTCAGGCTCGACTGTACTATCATAGTTGTTTGCTTACTAGAGTTTGACCTCCTTTTTCTTCTCGCCCGGTACCCTGGGCTGGTGCGCCAAACAGAAGACAGAGGACCGCCACTGGAAACCTGTGAGGAACAGCTTCTGGGCACAGACGGCACAGCGCGCCTCTTGGAACAGTTTCTCTGTGCCGGGCTGAGGAACACAGGAAATATATACACAGATAGAAGACACAGAGGACTGGATAGCTGTGAGGAACACAGGAAATATATACACAGATAGAAGACACAGAGGACTGGAAAGCTGTGAGGAACACAGGAAATATATACACAGATAGAAGACACAGAGGACTGGAAAGCTGTGAGGAACAGCTTCTGGGCACAGACGGCACAGCGCGCCTCTTGGAACTGTTTCTCTGTGCCGGGCTGAGGAACACAGGAAATATATACACAGATAGAAGACACAGAGGACTGGAAAGCTGTGAGGAACAGCTTCTGGGCACACACTGCACAGCGCGCCTCTTGGAACAGTTTCTCTGTGCCGGGCTGAGGAACACAGGAAATCTCTATATATAAAACAGAAAAAAGGACTACCTACCTAACTACCTACCTATGTTTGTTTGTCCGGAGTTGTTTAGCCAAAACGGTAAGAGATAGCGAAAAATGTCTCAGAATTGACCTCCCCAAAACCATTATCGCTTTGTCCAGAAATATTATAAAAAGTTCAAAAAGGCATTGCTGTCCAGCAGTGCGACCATGCCTTAGTAAATTTGAAATTTAGTCCCGTTGTAAAGCACGGGCAAACGACTAGTATCAATATATAAAAGAGAAAAGTCTGGCTGGGGGACTATAAAGAGGGAGTAGACCAGCATTGGCTTGGTTCTGGGGGCCCTTGTCAATTATTAGCCTCCTTGTAAAGACAGTGGTAGCCACCCTTTGATGATGAGAAATATGGACGGACTTTGTATTATATCAAGCTTTATTAGGAGGACAAAGTATACAATATTTACAGTATAACATAGTTTGAAAATCTTGATATATAAATGAGAAATATGGACGGACTTTGTATGCAGAAATATTTCACTAATGGAAGGATATGGAGAACGTTTATCACGACCGAAGCCGCTACTGGTAACTTTGTATGTATCTTTTTTAGGAGAAATGGTAAGAGGTAGCAAAAAAATGATGAAAGATGACCCGAAGTAATTTTTTGGTACAATTCCAGGAAAACTTCCAAAAGTCCGAATCCCGCTACCGTTCTCGAGTTATAGCTTTTCTCGATACCAACACCTTCGAATCCCTCTTTTTTTGCTATCTAATACAAATTATTTGTCTCTAACTAACCTAAGAACTACTTACCTCTAGCACTAGCACCCTAACTACTTACCTCTAGCACAGCGCCAGAGCTTATCCATTCTCTCCTCGCCCGTAGCTCCTCCCCGATGAGGCGGGTGTAGGCAGAGTAGAGGAGGTGCGCCCACCGGAGGGGCAGGGAGAAGAGGGAGGAGTACACCCGTGCTGCGAGCATTTATTATTATTACTTACCTCTAGCACAGCGCCACAGCTTATCCATTCTCTCCTCGCCCGTAGCTCCTCCCCGATGAGGCGGGTGTAGGCAGAGTAGAGGAGGTGCGCCCACCGGAGGGGCAGGGAGAAGAGGGAGGAGTACACCCGTGCTGCGGGCATTTATTATTATTACTTACCTCCAGCACAGCGCCACAGCTGCTCCATTCTCTCCTCGCCCGTAGCTCCTCCCCGATGAGTCGGGTGTAGGCAGAGTAGAGGAGGTGCGCCCACCGGAGGGGCAGGGAGAAGAGGGAGGAGTACACCCGTGCTGCGAGCATTTATTATTATTACTTACCTCTAGCACAGCGCCACAGCTTATCCATTCTCTCCTCGCCCGTAGCTCCTCCCCGATGAGGCGGGTGTAGGCAGAGTAAAGGAGGTGCGCCCACCGGAGGGGCAGGGAGAAGAGGGAGGAGTGCACCAGGGAGGTGAGGAGGTGCCCGCGGGACACCTGGAGGTGAGGGTGCCGGGTGCGTCGGAAGTAGCGGCCCAGTGCTGGCACCTGGAGGAGGAGGGGGGGGGGGAGTTCGTCAATAATTTTATTGTACTAAATCGAATGCGGAAAGATAAAGAGTTGCTCCTAATTATCAAAACTAGAAAAATTCAATACTTTGGACATGTCTTGCGCGGCGAGAAGTATGCTCTATTAAGGCTGATCATCCAGGGAGATATTGAAGGATCAAGATCAAAGGGAAGGCCAAGAAATATGTGGATAGATGATATCAAGCGTTGGACGGGTCTTACATCTTCAGAAATTTACATCACACTTCAATCAAGAGAAAACACTGCCATTATGATCGCCAACCTTCGTTCGGAGACGGCGTAACAAGAAGAAGAAGAATCTGAGTGTAATAGTAAAGCCAGCCTCCGTGGCGTAACGGTTGTGACTACTGCCCGTAGTCCAGAGGTCCTGAGTATGTGACCACTTGAGACTCGCTACGTGACTCACGTAGCACTTGACCACCCCGAGTGAGAACAGCACACCTCTCCCTCACTCTGGCTGAACAGTGTGAACACATTCACCTAAGAGTATTTGTTACTACCCATTTTGATTTATTGTATATTATTTTTAATAAAAAAAAATAATTCTTTATGACATCAGTTTTTTGTTGTTGTAAATACTCCTTAAGTCCAATATTTCTATATCTTTCACATTTTTTTATATTTTGTTTACTATGATATGTTCAATTTCTACCTGTAATTTTTGTTATTTTGTTCTTATTGTACATAGGACTTTGTTAATAAATACACACCCTTTTGAGGGTATTTATTTATTTACTCACCCACTGAGGCAAGGGGAGCACTGCAGTCTCGCTGAGGCTCGCCCCGTGACTCACGTAGCACTTGACCACCCCGGGTGAGAACAGCACAACCTCTCCCTCACTCTGCGTGAACACGCTCACTCCCACGCTGTGGGTGAGCAGGTCCTCGGGATGCACGCATAGGGGAACGTGGCCCAGTAGACCCTCGTTGTGACGCGGAGGCGAGAATAGGCCGGGAGACTCGGTTTTGAGCAGGGTCCCGAATTGAGCGCAGTCCCGCACCACGTACCAGGTTTTGCTCGCTCCCCTGAAATTATGTTGACGGAATTCTTTTTTAAAAATCTGTCTGTTTGTTTAAAAAATCTGTCTATGTATTTTTAATGTTTTTTTTTTATTTGTTTTTAAAGTGGATAAATGAATAAATTGTTAACACGGTCTATTTATTTTTAAATAGTCTATTTATTTTAAACTGTCTATTTATTTTTAATATTTTTTTTATTATAATGTGCACTAGCAGGCTGTCGCCCGCTTTGCGGGCCGAGGCATGGCCGTGAAAGCAAAAAATCCTTTTTCGCCAATGGCAGGTGTTGTAGTGGGAATTTCGAAAAATCCCGTCTTATTGCACATCTAGACTATAAGACAAAGCTACCTACCAAATTTCAGCTTCCTAGGACTTACGGTTTGGGCTGTAGAGCGATGATCAGTCAGTGGTCAGTGACTTTGACATTTATATATTAGGATAAATTAATAAATTGTTAACACGGGTAGTTCCGTTCATTCCACGCTAGTGTCAAATAAATTGCATCATTAATCGCATTTCAACCATTTTGACCCATTTTTCAGCCCAGCTCGATATGGCTTAACATGGTGTCATTAAAAAATTAAAGCTTAAAAAGGAAAAGCCCAAGATCTCACGATGGTTCATCGCACATAGAAATATGTGGTTTAAAACGAGCCAACATTGCAACTTATGTTAAACGACAGCAAGTATTTAATTTTTCTGTCGTCTTCTTATCCTCACCTGTGTCAGTTAGTTATCATATTTGTGTTAATCACTTTCATGATACCACAACTACTCAAACTCGCTTTACTAAATCTACGCTGAAACCGGGACTTGAACCACCGTCCTCCGGGTTTCTAGTCCGGCGCCTTATCGATCAAGCTACTGAGGTCGTCTTCCTATCCTCACCTGTGTATGAAATGCATACAGGGTGCGGCGTACGCCTCCTGACGGAATCCCTGCGTGCTGTAGATACTGTCCATGCACACCCGGTTGACGGAGAGATCGGGCACGCTCGAGTCTTCCGTGTCACCCTGTAGAACTGAGGACGAGAACTGGTCGCATCCAGGCGAACCCTGTAAACAGAAATAATAATAATAATAACATCGCCTTATTTACACTCTTAAATTAGGACTATAATTAATTAATTTAATGTGTTTCTTTGTTTTATTATATCACAATTTTAGTGGGTAGCGCAGAATCATAGGACTTTTCCGTATCTTTAATACCCCAATATCTTATTTTTGCCTATAATTCCGCCACTGGTCGCTGCTAACATTAAAGCAGCTACTCATTTTTCTTCACGAGGTATGAGTGGACCCCGAACACTCAAGTACAGAGCTGAAAAAATCCTGCCCCCCCGGGGATCGAACCCAGGTCTCCGTGCTTGCAATTCCTAGCGCGCTAACTCACTCGGCCACGGTGACTACAAATTAGGACTATTGAGTTCCATTATTCCAGCAGTAAGCCCGAGACGTATTATTATGAGGTCTAAGTCCGAAATGGGAAGGTAACTTGTTTTATTTCTTAGAAGCTTTAGAGCTTAGGAAAAATACCTTTGTATATGTTATCCTGTTATTAAATAAATAAAATTAAAAAATTCCTGCTGGGTTTTGAACCCGCAACTGCTGGATTACCAGTCAGACGCCTTGACCACTGAGCTACCGGGACAAACAAAAAACCCTGACACCTGATTGGCTGAGGCATGGTACACTGTGATGTCTTCTAGATTCTGATTGGTTGAACAGAAACTCACCTGAACAAATCCAGACACCTGATTGGCTGACGCATGGTACACTGTGATGTCTTCTAGATTCTGATTGGTTGAACAGAAACTCACCTGAACAAATCCAGACACCTGATTGGCTGACGCATGATACACTGTGATGTCTTCTAGATTCTGATTGGTTGAACAGAAACTCACCTGAACAAATCCAGACACCTGATTGGCTGACGCATGGTACACTGTGATGTCTTCTAGATTCTGATTGGTTGAACAGAAACTCACCTGAACAAATCCAGACACCTGATTGGCTGGAGCATGGTACACTGTGATGTCTTCTAGATTCTGATTGGTTGAACAGAAAACAGAAACTCACCTGAACAAATCCAGACACCTGATTGGCTGAGGCATGATACACTGTGATATCCCCGTGTTTGCGTCCCCCATATTGTACCACTTGCCAAAAGTGTTCCAAGAAATTCGCACTGCCGTTCTCCTGAAATCAACCATCATTGTTTGCAATAGATAGTAATAATTTAATAAAACTGTGGAATATAACCACCACTTACAAAGAATATTATTATGTTTTCTGTTTCTCAATTTTCTGTTTATACTGATTAAAATAAAGAGGTTAGTTGATGGCATGGATATTCAGAACTATTACCTGCTGATGAGAGCATATAAGCTCGAAACAGCTGTCCAGGTATGTTCTAATATTCATGTACAATTTACATCTAGTACAACTTCTCAATTATCTGTTTATACTGATACTGATATACTGATGTTCATTGTAAATTAAATACACTGCCAATTATGGTGACAATACTTCCTCGTGATTGGTTCACATTGTATACACGTGGCAATTTTGAGATTTTATACTAAATCACTTGTATCTCCAAAACTACTTATTCGAAATCAATTCAGTAATTTCTGAGATTTCGCGTCATAAGGAATATTTGTAACAGACAGACACAAAACCAAAGTTCCTCGGGAGGTTATGAAACGTCCAGAAATATAAAAAATCTGGTGTAAACATCACACGACTTTCCTTATGCCCCAAAAAGGAGTCGAATTCCGCCACTGGTGACTGAACGGTAACAGATAACTAAAAACCAATGCCAAATTCGTAATCAGCACCTTAAAATCATTGGATTTGATATGTCACAACCCCCATTTAGGATTAATAATAAAAAAGTTGGTCAGAGCGGGTCCCCCCCAAAATACCGGTAAATTGGGGCCGCGGTCCAAAAAGTTCAAGATAACAAAAAAATGATCAGAGTAGACCCCTATTATTTTTTTAATCTAAGAAAATGTTGTTCTCAAACTTTTTTTGTATCTTTAACCAATTCAAAGAAGCGGCCCTTGCGGCCGATTTTTGCGGCCCTGCGGCCGAAGGTCAACCAAAAGTTTCGTGGTTCGTCTGGTGTATAAAATTAATTTCCATACCAAATTTCAAGTCTCTGGCTGTTACCGTTCTCGAGATATCCTGTTCACAGACACACACACACACACAGACGCACGGACCAATGGCTGAAAACAACTTTTTTGGTATCCTGAAGCTATGATTCGTCCAGAAATGTGAAAAACTGGTTAGGTCAAATTTTCGACGAATACAATACTTTCCTTATTATAGATAAGGAAAGTAAAAAAATCGGAATCGGATCAAAAAAAAATTATTACAAAAACAAACTACTGATTTCTAATATTAGAAATTCATCGGAAGTAAAATGAAAATAAAGTTTGATCAAATTGTTAAATACACTTTAGAGTAACAAGAAGGTTCTCAAGAGTAGTCAAAGCAGAGGCAAACTCTCGCAACCAGTTGTTATTACCTGTGCAAGACAATAGTGGCGCCTCATAGCATTCTCATGCTGAACCATTCTATTAATCACTCTCCCAGTAGTCACTGCAGAGGCAAACTCTCGCAACCGGTGTTATTACCTGTGCAAGACAATAGTGGCGCCTCATAGCATTCTCATGCTGAACCAGCATGTCGAACACTCCATCAGCTTTCTTGCCCTCTGGAATAGTCACTGCAGGAGCAAACCCTCGCAACCAGTTGGTTGAGAAACAAATTGGGCATTCCCATTGAGTTGTTGAGCTGGAAATAAATATTAAGATTTATTATTATTTTTTTCTTTCAAGAATCAAACCAAATCAAATATATTTATTGAGACATATTGGTTATGTTATACACAATTTACATTAAACGTACATACTAACATTACAAAAAAAACATTAACATTAAGACAACTACCTAACATAAATTATAATTTAAGACTAGAAAAAATGGCACAAGATTTAATCACAGTAGAGCTTTTTGAGTTTAACTTTAGTGAAAGTAGACTGAGGTCCGAATTATGAAACAGGATTAGTTAATCTCAATGGACACTATGCCTTAACTTTCACCTTGACAATAACTGTAGAGGTCATATCTAAACTGGGCTTTGTAGCTGTATATTAGCTCTGTGGCGTAACGGAGCTGTAGCCAGCCTTGGTGGCGGAAAATCTCGTTTTAAAATACCTATCGGTCAGCTGATAAAATCTAAGGGTCAGCTTAGATTTACTAATTCTGTTTCATAATTCTACCCTAAGAGTTTTTCTAAATAATAATCAATCTTTTTTCAATTACTTTTAACAAACGTTTTCTTTCTTTGGAAAATATCCTCATGGCTTACAATGCTACACGATTATTGCTACAGCGACAAACATCAAACCTCTTGATTTTATACTCTTATGATTTATGATAACAAAGGAACCACATACTTTTGTGACGAGCTCACAGTAGAAACTCACCTCTCGTGATTTGAATCAGTGCCGGAGGGTAGAGTTCCGCTGCAGGCAGCATGGGAGTAGACATCACAAGCAGAGCAGTGGCGTAGCTGAGACCGGGGCACATCTGTGAGACCACACGCCCGACAGGTGGGACTCTGGAACATAGTAACAAATAAAAATAAAAACCAAACAGAGCGCGCGATTAGCTCAGTGGTTAAGCACTCGCTTGCCATGCGGAAGGTCCCGGGTTAGAACCCCCGCGCCGACAAAAATTTGTATTCATAATTTGGTTACAAATCTTTGTAAAGGATACCTTCCGGTGCGCTCGTGTTGACCCAGCACCTAAATGGGAAGTATTGTGTCACTTCTCGCCCATCAGAGGGGAGGCATACTACGGAATGGGCAGGCTGCAACACAGACCACAAGTGTCTACAGTAGCTCCTGTTTCTTGGCTACGAAATAAAAAAGGCTGTGAAACACTCATCGTAAAAAAAAAAATTAAAAAAAAATCAAACATGGGTAGTCCGTCACCTTGGCTGAGCGGTAGCATGCTCGCCTTGCACTCCAGGTGACTTGGGTTCGAATTCCGGCAGGGTCGAATTTTTTTCGGCTCTGTTCTTTGTCTGTCGGGGCCTACCCTAGCCTCGTGAAGACAGTTGTTGTATTTGAGTGCGCAACGACCAGTGGCGACATTACGAGATTGATACAAAATACTTCCATAATTTATTATCTAATCCTTGAAATAGTCTCATTTTAAATGTATGAAAATTTGATGTCTGAAAATAATATTAAAAAAGCAAAATGTAAGTTGTTACTTGGATGGCTCATTCCAGAAATCACTTGGATGGCTAATCCCGAAAGTAGCTACAACATGCAATAAATGACAAGGTAATGGACACACGTAATTACGTTTACAGGGGAAATGATGATAAAGGTGATTGAAAAAAAACCTACATCAGAAGACAGTTCAGGCGAGTCGCTTTTGTCATCCTCGGTTCCATTCGCCGGTTCCGGGGCACTCAGCCTGCGCAGCATACTTCGCGTGCTACGAACACCTCCCGTGTCGGTCGACGTGTGTTTAGACTTCTGCACTCGACCCCCGTTTGATTTTCTCCGGCCTGGGAAGACAGGAGAGAACAAAGTAAATTAACACTTGTTTCTACTGTCTGTAGCCAGCCTCTGTGGCGTAGTAGTTGTGACTACAGCCCGTAGTCCAGAGATCCCGAATTCGATCCCCGGTTGGGGCAGACTTTTTGAAGAAAATATTCTGTTCCCTCCAACAGCTAGTTGTTGGGTTTCCAACAAATGAGAGGAGAAACCCTCGTTTAGAATGACTTCATTTTTACAAATTTGAAATTGCTTACTGAAAATAGGACACATTTTGAAACAAGTCAAAATTTGTTTATTTTCTAAGGACATACATACATAGGTAGGTAACTATCTTACACTAGAAAACAATTGTGCATATTTTTATTTTTAATTTGGGCTTAATGTTGCTTTCAACTGCATGGTCACATCACGTTGGGGGTGTCATGGTGCATAATTGCATATTGATATCCATTGTAGCCATATAATGTACCAATATCCATACAATGTACAAATGTACATGTAGAACGATTTTTTTCTCTATTTTAAAGCAAGTTTATTGCAAATATTATACCTCCCGTCATCAATAAATGAGACTTTGTTTATACTGTGAGAGTTAAGGGACTCTTTAGACTCATACTTCCAGGATAATCAGAATATTGTATTGTATTTTTTAAAAGTTATCATATTTGTGTTAATCACTTTCGTGATGTCACAACTACTCAAACTTGCTTTACTAAATCTATGCTGAAACCAGGACTTGAACCACCGACCTCCAGGTTGCAAGTCCACCGCCTTATCAATTAAGCTACTGAGGTCGGTGAGTATTTTATTGTATTAAGACAATAAACAAACCTCTTGTTTTCTTGAAGTACGAGTCAACAGAAGGAGTCCCCCGTGTACCCTGTTTAATATGAATGGCTCGCTTCTGATACTGTTGAGAGATGAGCTTCAATTTTTCCAAGCGATTCCATCGATTAGATTTAAGAAGTGAATCCACAACTGCGGATGATGGTTGAATGGCAGTCGGAGGCTCCGGTGGATGGGATTTTCTTCTGTCCGACTTGACTGTAGGGGGTTTGGAGGTATGGATTGCTTTGAGTAGGTTGAAGTGGCGGGAGAGCGTAGCTGGAGAATTCAGATTCAAATCCTGGAAACAGTTTGTGTTTTCATTTGTTCTGACATTACATAATGACTTCATCAAATTTGAAAAAGTATGAAGAATTTTAAAATTCCTATCAAAATTAAGAAATATTTTTAAAATTGTCAGTTTTAAGAGCATAATTTCAACAAACTACACATACACCATACACTACACACTGGACACGGTAGGAGCCCAGAACAATGTTTCTGGGCATCCAAAGGGTTCACCCCTATCAATCCTTCCACCACCATGACATCACACATGGATTCGGAAAGTAAGTATTTGTATAGTTTTCTCTTGTATTTTTTTATTTATTTTTTATGCAAATTAATGGGGATTGTCCATGTTTTTAATGCAGATTACCCATGTAAAAAAAAATAATCATATATTTTCACCTTGATCTTGGCCCTGGGTAAGGGATTGTAACTCTAACATAGTAACAAAGAATCCTGATTTCATGAAACAATTTGGACCAAAGGTATTTCATAAAATTGTTGTTCCATACAAAAGTTCACAAAATTCCATATTTTGATTTTTTTTGTTACATTTTTTTAACAAATGAAAATCTCTCATTTTTTTTTTATAGTTCTACATTCCGGTTGTTTGAAGAAAACATTTATTTTTTTTTTACATTTATTTTTGTGAGTTAATATATAATTTAAGTTTCATATTTTTTTTTTAGGAATCAGTGCATATTTGTTTCACAACCACATAAATATCAATAAGAAAAAATGTTTTTAACTATTTATAAAATATAAAAAATGCCTTCCAAATTTGAGGAACAAGGCACTGTGCCCATCACAGCTGCTGCATTTCCTCTCATAATTATAACCAAGGTAACTCATATTTTGATTTTGGATGCCTAATAATGTGAATAATTGACATTTGATAAAAATCAAGGACCTACATAAGTGTGACCAAGTGAAACTTTTTAAGAGTACCATTTTTTAAAATTTAATAGGTATTCATGTGAATTTTTTATAAAATGCCTTTTGCTTTCAAAAAATAACTGTGTTACTCTTTGACATAGAAATAGACCTTGACTGACTAAGGGTTTTGTTTTGGAACGACCCAACTTTTCCACCTGGTTACAACAACAAAAGCCAGAAGTAAAAACTTTTTAAATATCCACTTTGTTTTATATTAAATTTCTTTAAAAGTTCCACAGTACATAATAATAATAATAATAATAATAATAATAATACAAAATCTTATAAGGACAAAGCTTTATAAGTAAAGCTATTAAGCCCAGAACCATGAAATAGTTTAAGTACGTACCTTGTTGTCAGAGTACAGAAAAGCTTGAAACTTGTCCAAGTATTTCTCTACAATTTCCTTCAGTTTCTCTTGAAAATCAGCATTAATTCCTAGAGTGGAACAAGTTTCTCTTAACTGCTCATTCTTGTCTGTCAATTTGAGAGTTGATCTATAGTGAACTTTGTACAACTTGTACAAATTCACACCAAACTTGGTAGCACAAAAGTTCAAATCTTCTGCTAATGTATCACCATGCAGATTTTCCAATTTCAAGAACAAATCAAAGAATCTTTTGAAGCTCAGCTTATCAATTAGTTCTATGTTGGTTAAACTTAGTAAAGTGTTGTTTCCAGTGAAGACTGTGTCTAGGACACTTGTGTTGAATTTGTAGTTCCAGTCTTTTGGAGCAATGATTTTGACTGCTCCGTGCTGTTGTAAGGCATTTCTAGCTTCTTTGTCTTCAACAAGGTATTGCTTCAGGCTAGAAAAATCTTTCAGGTTGGGATGAAAAGTTGAAGGAATATTGCTTTTGTCCATTGTGTTGATCTGGATTTTAGAAGAGGTTTTTTTTTACAGGTTCAATTTTTAAGTTACTGCACTTGGTTTGAGTAACATTGGTTTGGGTTTGCAAACATGGATTGAACCTAGAAAAAGAATTTATTGTAGATAGTAATTATTTATTCTAGAATAACTGAGCAAAATGAAAAAAAAAAAAAAAAAAAAATTGAAATATACCATGAATGTACAAGTACATGTACACTATGAAAAGACTAAACACACTTACTTTCCAAAAATATAAACAAGCATTCTGTTCAAGAGATTGCGATAGGCAATAACCCCACCTTTTAGCTAGGACATCTGTTTATATTTTATCTATACTGTTTATTTTTTTCTTGTTTATATTTATATTGTCAAATTTGAATGTTAATTTTTACCATTATTTGTTTGTACTTATGTCCTTTTAATAAAGAGTTTAATAATAAAAATAATAACATTGTTGGTAAATTCAATGTTTCTTCTTATTCATTTTTCTATTTGGCACATTCAATGGATATAAATTCAAACATTACCTGCCTAGGTCTGATAAAAGTGTACAATATAGTCAGTGTCATTAGCATGACAAACACACCAGGACTTGTCAGATGACTCAAGTTTAGGAAAGATCCATTTATTTGATTATTTATACTTATTTCTAGTAGGTATTTTAAGTGTAACTCTTACAGCTGTATTTATGAACAGAAAATGCCATCTGAGCATGATTTCCTTTAATATTACTGGCCAACACCTTGCTTGAGACATTGCTCAGACAAAATTTGCTGTTCATTAACACTTAGACGACCGGCATGGTTTTTCGTGAATTCTCTTGTGGGACCGGCGATAATACGGCTACCCGGTCGGGTGTACCACCGGTGGTACACCCGGTCCATTCCGTACAAACGTGCGTGTACCACCGGTGGTACACCCGGTCGTCTAAGTGTTAATACGGGTGTTGGAGTCGATTTTTTTTTTCTTGAGGTTCATTAACAAGATTTTTTTTATGTACAAAAACAAATACAATACTTCCGATTTCTAATATTAGAAATTTCTCGGTAGTAAAATTGTAACTGGAAAAGTGTCTGTGATTATCAGATCAGTGAATTTAGGCAACGTCCAGTGAGGATAAGACTTTGTCATTTTATGAGTGATATTTAGTAATTGTCTAATTTAGATTGCAAGCTGAATATTGTTATTTTCAGTCAAGATGAGGCATATTTTAACATCTACTGTGTTTAGGAGACTGATTCAGGTGCACACAATGTAAAAAATCTCTGAAGAGTCCATTTTCTAGGTATTTTTTATTACTTTTTTGCCACCCCAAAACTTGATCAGAGAATGGAGGATAGGACTCTTGTCTAAAAACCTAGATCTTAATAATACATTGAGCAAAGAAACTAAGGAATAAAATTAATAAAGGCAACTTACAGAAATATCCATGGCTCTCGTAAATTTCTGATAACTAATTTTGTGTAGTACAAGTTCGCATATAATATGAATTAAAAAATTCAAATACCTATCAAAATCAATTAGGTTTCAACTCCGCCAATCCAAAAAATAATTAATTATATATACAAATTTAAAATTTGGCGGCTTTCAAAACAAACCGTTTCCTACAAAGAGAATTTTTTTTTCCATAACGAGAAACTTAGCCGTATTTTTCTTTCTAACCAAAGTTAACCAAACGGGAATAAAATGAACCAAACTGGAAGCAAGTCATTTTTCTTTTGGAAGAGGAAAAATTTCCACTTCCAAAGTTAACCAAAGTGGAAGTAGAAAATTCTTGCTTCCAGTTCTTTTATAGCTTAAGTCCATTGTTTATCTTTAAAAGTAACCAAATGCATTTATTTTTACGAATGACCTTGGAATAAAATGGAAATATTTGGAAGAAACCTAACCAGGAAATTTTTTTTTGGTTAGAAAGAAAAATAAGACTATGTATTTTAATCTTCCACAATAGTCCAATCGGAGCCGCTCAGATACAAAAGTTCCAAAGGTAAACTGATGAAAAAGATATTGTAATACTTTTTGGAAAATTCTATAAATACAACATTTTGTTGGCCTTACTGTGGTAAAAATCGAAATTTTTAATTAAAACTTATGGAGTGGGGTATTGAATGAAAGGTCTCGAGGTCCTCATGCTTGATTGAACATTTATAATGCGATAGTTGAATCTGTGTGAGGTTTACAGTTCACAGAACCACTAGTATAAAATTTTCCATCGTCTCCACAAGAACCCAATTTAATTGTTTAATTGTCTGTCCCGGTAGCTCAGTGGTCAAGGCGTCTGACTGGTAATCCAGCTAGAGGTCGCGGGTTCAAAATCCAGCTGGGACATGTTGACCATAAGTGAATAAGTTACACTTCCCATCCGGGATTAAGGAGCGCGGTAGCGCTCCGACCCGCCAAGTCAATCGAAATAGTTCGCGCGCTACCAAGAGTATACTATACCTACGCGACAGCATAATAAGTAGCACATTTCGTGTAGTTGTAGGAGATTAATAATACATCTTGGGCTTACTGCTGGAATAATGGGACTCGTTAGTCCTGATTGGGCAGTAGGTATAAATAAGGCGATATTATTATTATTAGGTATTATTAAGGGGTCTCGCCCGAAACGTCCATCTGGATAATTCACTAACAAAATCAGAAGTTCTTAGGAACAACTATAGTTTACCTACACAGGTAAACTTTTCAACCATGCAACACAAATTCAATTTTTTAACGCTCGAGTAGTAGCTTAATCGGTCAATTAATATTTGTGAGACCACCATTGTCTGACGATGCACTACCCCTCTTGTTATCTACATTCTCCTTCCGGTGGCGGTGTGAAGGTACCTATCGAAGCTGGATCCAGCTTCGTTTTTTTGCTTGAAATTTCTTGAAAATTTTGAAATTTTGCCGTGTCTGTTTTTGTGAATTAGGTAGTACTTTTTTAGCAGTTGGGAATTATTTGATGTAGAAATTGTGGGATTTTCATGGGATTTCCAGCTATCATTTTTCGAAGCTGGCATTTTTAAAAGCAACTTTTAATTCCAACAGTTTGTATAGTAAAAGCAACTTTTTAATCGAAGCTTAAACCTGGGCTTACCTACAAGCGTTCTGTGTTCTGAGTTTTCGCAATGTCGGCAATTGATTGATAGGTGATACTAACGAGGATTCTTCTGTCAGTTTTGAACTTCAAATGAATCTAAATTACATGAATAATCCGAGTATCGAATAGTGTAGACCGAAGAAACCGAAGAGAAATTGCCTTCTTACTTTAAATACTTGCCACTGTGATACCAATTTTATAAACATTTTGTCGTGATTCCTGGAACAGTACCGTTCATTGTAAGTAAGAAAAAAGAAATGCCTCTTCGACTTGTGACTTGTTATAGCTTCTAGTAAGATCACATATCTATTCATCATACCTATTTATCACCCTAGTTGGCCTAGTTGAATCTAATGCTGAAACTATAAATCATATTTTAACATCATCTTAAAATAACTAAGAGGTCCATAATAGAACAGCATACAGCTCTACTCCATGGTGTACAATCATTAATCCATTTCTCAGATCCATCTGAGATGCACTCAAAACATTTTTATGTTTAACTATGTATTAAAATGAAAATTTCTTTACCTTCCAAAAAATTTAGGCAGCATTGAATGCACTAATTCTTGTTGGGTTGCCAAAGTTAAGCACTGTTGAGTAAGGTGAAGACTTATTGTGAACATTTCAGCCCATCATACAGTTGGGTGAGGTTTTTGTGGGAACCAGGTTTGTAAGGTTCCTGTAACCTATAAGGTTGATACCAAGATAAAGTCTTATGGTTTACACAATAATTGATGTTAAGGTTCCAACATAAAAAGTATAAACCTACAAATTGAACTTTTGTGAAAAAAATTGCTGAAAAAAGAAATTAGTTGAGTGGTTAAGATGGTGTCCTGTGATTCCAGAGTTTGTGTGTTCAAAACACACCCATGACATGCTATCCCCCCCATTTGGGATACCATGTCATGGATTCTATATGTTTACTTGACAAATAACAATAGGATGTCCTTTCTAGGGAGTGGGGAAGTGACTCATAATTTTGATGATCTGTGAGTCAGTGACAAATTTTAAAATTACTTTCCTCTGAAAGTTTTTTGCATAGGCTCTTGAAAAAATGGAATAATGGATCTTGTTATTCCTAGTTGGGCAGTGTGAATATGGTTTTTTTATGGAGGGAAAAATTTGCATGTTTCAACACAGGCATAGTTTGATTTTTTGCCCTGGAACTGATTTCTTATTACTACGAGGCCCCTTATGAGCTAGATGCTCTTATTACATGGACTTCTTTTTTAGTTTACTCTATTCTTTTTATTTTTTTTTTTTCACCACTTTAGGTAGTGGTTCATTCTGTTTCTATAAATATAATATATAAACCTATTATTTCAAAATTGAAATCAGTTTTAACAGGAGGCAAAAGAAGGTAGTGAATTCAATTTGTCAGCACAAAGGGACTCATCTACATCCCAATGTGGACGTTTAGAGACAGCACTGCAAAAGAAGCTAAGGTGTAAAATAAAAACATATTATAGAGAAACATTTATAACCCTTTTCCAATAGTCAAGACATGTGATTCATACAGTCCACCAAAAGACATAGAATACTTCTCATATTCGTGGCAGTCATTGGTTGTGAGGTATTTTCTTTGAAAGTTGTCTGAGTGATGGAACACGACCGGTTCTGTAAGGAGGTCCCATCTCAACACGAGGTGGCCTTGGTCAAGGACGGGGGAGAGCAGAAAAAAACAGTTGTGTTAAGAGTAAATTTTTTGTATAAATATGTATACAATATAATATTATCATTAGCATTACTTGTTGTTATTTTTTTTATTTATGTTTTTTTTTTTTTGTCAGATTATGTTACCAGAATGGAAAATATGTTGATGGTTTTTTTTTTCTGAGGTTATTTATTAAGGTGAGTTAGAGTCAGGTTGACTTGAGGTATTTTCTTATTATTATTTTTTATTATTATTATTATTATTTTTTTTTATATAAAAAAGAGGGAGCACCCTCTAATGTTGGATGCTGCAGGCACTCAACAAGAGTGTCTTGCAGCTGGAAAAATCCTTTTTTTTAAGCTTGGTTTTGAAAAATAAAAATTAAAACACTTTCACTTTACATACTGAGTTTATCACTTTTACTTATTTATGAGATGGGGGGGGGGGGGGGGGGGGGGAGGGGGGCACCTCCAATGATGGGCACTACAAGCAGCCATCAATAAAGGCTGTCCAGAAGCTGAAACAAAAGACCTGTGAAGAGGAGAGAGAGGTGGAGGTTTCCGAAGAGGCCTATGCCTCGGAAGTACAATAGAAGAACAGGATTTATTAAAGACACAATAGTATGACATTTTTTTCCAATATTTTTTCTTTTTTTTTGCAATTTTTTTTTTTTTTTCATACAATATATTTTTTTATTTGTACTAAATATTTTTTTCAATATTTTTTATTTTATTTTTTCAATATTTTTTTTTTTCTTTTGTTATTCTTTTTTTTTTAATATACTTTTTTTTCCTTAAATCTAAGGAGGAAATTACTATGGATATGCCTAGTAGATAATAAAAAAAGAACAAGACGTAATAGATGGGGTAGCCTATTCTTTGATTAGCTGTACATGTGAAGTACAGAACCAAGACACAGTAACTCACCTGCTTGTAATTTAGCTGGTAGTATTATTATTTTAATTTGGTGTTCATTTATTCTGTTCCAGGACTGAAAACAATTTGAAGTAGTATAACACATCAGTCTTGACTGCCTGCTGCAATGAACCTATCTGAACATTCAAAAGCTTATAAAAAAATGCCCTAGTTCTCACAATGGTTGTTTGTAGATAGAAATATGTGGTTAAGAATGAGCCAACTTTTGGCTTGGCTGGAGTTTGTTTGGCTGGAGACCACTAGCCAAGCTGGCTGCAGTGACACCATTGCTCTATTAAGGCACTTCTTGGATTAATGATAGCTAAGTATTTTGCCATACATCTTATTGTTTTAAAAAAAAACCAAGAAGATATTTTTAATAGTAATAAACCATCCCCCAGGCTCACAAGCATCAACCTACACTGGTCTTTGATGCAAATTCTCCTCTTCTGTAATAAATTAAAAAATGAAAACCATTCTAAAATTATGTCTTGGAATTTTAAATACTTCATACAAGTTTGTGATAAGTACAGTTGGAGACTGGCTTTTTTTTTATTTCTTGTTTACATTTTTGTAGATTTTTAAGTAAAATCTCTTCGATTTGTAATTTCCAAGCACAGCATTGATTTACAATCTTGCTTGGTGTGTCGAAATTAATTCACTTAAGAATACCACAGAATGTAAACAACTAATGCTATTGTTTACATTTTTGTAGATTTTTAAGTAAAATCTCTTCGATTTGTAAATTCCAAGCACAGCATTGATTTACAATCTTGCTTGGTGGGTCGAAATGAATTTACTTAACAATACCACATAGTGTAAACAACTCATGCTATGAAAACCATTCTACAATTATGCCTTATTATTCATGCTTGTCAAAATTTTATGCCAAAAATATGGTTTTTTTAACCACATGACAAGTAATATTTGTGATGCTGTTCAAAATTCTGACATGATATGAGGTTTACAAATGTTGTCCTCTAATATTTGTACATTTCTTACCATTTCAATTTGGCAGTAGTGTCTTGGTTAGACAAATTGTCATTAAGTATTTTTAGACAGCTCTCTCAACTATTTCTTCTTGTGTGATTAAAAAATCATATGTTCATTACCTTTAGTTGGAGACTGGCTCTTCTTTTTATTTATTGTTTACATTTTTGTAGATTTTTAAGTAAAATCTCTTCGATTTGTAATTTCCAAGCACAGCATTGATTTACAATCTTGCTTGGTGTGTCGAAATTAATTCACTTAAAAATACCACAGAATGTAAACAACTAATGTAATGAAAACCATTCCTCCTAAAGTAACGTTATGGGGCAACACAAAACAAAACGTAACCAAGAAGATATTTTTAATACTAATAAACCATCCCCCGGGCTCACAAGCATCAACATATGCTGGTGTTTAATGCAAATTCTCCTCTTCTGTAATAAATTAAAAAATAAAAAAATGAAAACCATTCTAAAATCATGTCTTGGAATTTTAAATACTTCATACAAGTTTGTGATAAGAACAGTTGGAGACTGGCTTTTCTTTTTATTTCTTGTTTACATTTTTGTAGATTTTTAAGTAAAATCTCTTCGATTTGTAATTTCCAAGCACAGCATTGATTTACAATCTTGCTTGGTGTGTCGAAATTAATTCACTTAAGAATACCACAGAATGTAAACAACTAATGCTATTGTTTACATTTTTGTAGATTTTTAAGTAAAATCTCTTCGATTTGTAAATTCCAAGCACAGCATTGATTTACAATCTTGCTTGGTGGGTCGAAATGAATTTACTTAACAATACCACATAGTGTAAACAACTCATGCTATGAAAACCATTCTACAATTATGCCTTATTATTCATGCTTGTCAAAATTTTATGCCAAAAATATGGTTTTTTTAACCACATGACAAGTAATATTTGTGATGCTGTTCAAAATTCTGACATGATATGAGGTTTACAAATGTTGTCCTCTAATATTTGTACATTTCTTACCATTTCAATTTGGCAGTAGTGTCTTGGTTAGACAAATTGTCATTAAGTATTTTTAGACAGCTCTCTCAACTATTTCTTCTCGTGTGATTAAAAAATCATATGTTCATTACCTTTAGTTGGAGACTGGCTCTTCTTTTTATTTATTGTTTACATTTTTGTAGATTTTTAAGTAAAATCTCTTCGATTTGTAATTTCCAAGCACAGCATTGATTTACAATCTTGCTTGGTGTGTCGAAATTAATTCACTTAAGAATACCACAGAATGTAAACAACTAATGTAATGAAAACCATTCCTCCTAAAGTAATGTTACTGGTGATACTTTTTACTTAGAAACTTATTTTATTTCTTTTCATTTTATAAATAAAACAATGCACTCATTTCTTCAGAAGGCAATGCTGACAACACACTGGCAGCATTGCCCCTCTGAATCGCCAAACTTATTTTCTCTGTTAAATAGCTCTTTGATCTTGGGTCTCCAGTTTTATCAATCATTTTCTTTCCAATTGTCCTTATCCATTCTTTTCCTTCCTTACACCAAACTCCCATCGTCTCAACAGCCATCACAACTAAATCAAACCCTCTTGTTTGATGCAAATTCTCCTTTTCTGTAATAAAAAAAAAAAAATTAAAACCATTCTAAAATCATGTCTTTGTAATTTTAAATACTTCATAAAAGTCTGTCATATGTACAGTTGGAGACTGGCTCTTCTTTTTTTATGTGAAATATTTTTGATTTGTAAATCCAAGCTCAGCGTTGATTTACAATCTTGTGGGGTGTCTCGAGATGAATTTACTTAACAATACCATAAAGTATAACCAACTAGTGTAATGAAAACCATTCTACAATCATGTCTTTTTATTTTTAAATACTTCATACTTGTCTGCCAAATGTATAGTTTGAGACTTCAATCTCCATCATGTCTTGTGTACATTTTATGGTACTTATATGCAATTTTATGTTACGATAACTTGAATACTAAGATTCTTGAGACACCTGTGTTATTTTATGTATGAAAAATAATTGACACTTCAAATGAAAAACTTTCTTCTGAGATTAACTTTCACCTTCTCCTTTTATTTCACAGCTTCATATCCATTCAAATTCATGCAATACCTATGCACAACCCTGTCTGAAGACTAGCTTTCGGCTTGAATTTGGCACTTCATCAATTCAAATATATTTGCCTGTGTCTGGTGCCTCCATTGGAATTGTCTTCAAGATCGAAAATCTCATGAGAGCTAAATGTGCATAATAAGTACTTTTTTTAAATATTTAAATTAACAGTTTAGAAAAAAAAAGTTCATATTAAGAACAGCCTTTGAATAAATCTTATACAGGGTGTCCCACCAAAGTTGGGCACCTCAAATTACTCGGCCCCTGATGGGGTTTTTAAAAAACAAAACCAAATTTACTTGTCCTAATTATGCACTTTTATTATACCTACAGAGTAGTTTTAAGTCAGAAACTGAGCTGACTAATAACACCTCAACTTTGATAAAACAAATTTATCTGAAAGCGCGTATTGGGACGTGTACTCTTGTATTTTTATTTTTCAAAAAACGCCATCAGGGGCCGAAAAATTTGAGGTGTCTAACTTCAGTCTGTTTATGTGAGCACCTGAGGATAGTTGAACTTTGGTTGGGTTACTCCTCTTCACTTAGAGTTCAGTTGCTCAGCAATAAAAATGTTTTTGATATCAATAAATTAGTTATCTATAAAAAATTTATCAATAGTTTCGCTGATAATTTGGTATATAAAAAGTTTGGTTAAAAAAAAAAAATCATAAACAAAAGGGCAATTAGCAATACTTTTCCAATACAAATTGTGTATTTGGAGGATAGTTGATAAAATGAGCATGTAGAAGTTTATATAATTTATTTTTGAATAAATTACCATTGAGAAACAATTACTCTATGTAGGTACTTAACTATTATTCATATAACTAGGATTTTTTTCTTTGTTCTTTAAAAACTACTTTAAAT
This sequence comes from Bactericera cockerelli, assembly GCA_024516035.1. Taxonomy (NCBI): domain Eukaryota; kingdom Metazoa; phylum Arthropoda; class Insecta; order Hemiptera; family Triozidae; genus Bactericera; species Bactericera cockerelli. The sequence goes on from CM044966.1 coordinate 18,303,334, forward strand.
TAGTTTTTACTGTATGCAAAATAAAGAAGTTATTCATGAACTGTTTGCTCCATTTATTATATTTTTATGTTAACTTTTTTTTTTTTTTTTTTTTTTTTTTTTTAAAGATGAGTGTTTCACAGCCTTTTTTATTTCGTAGCCATGAAACAGGAACTACTGTAGACGCTTGTGGTCTGTGTTGTAGCCTGCCCATCCCGTAGTATGCCTCCCCTCTGATGGGCGAGAAGTGACACAATACTTCCCAATTAGGTGCTGGGTCAACACGAGCGCACCGGAAGGTATCCCTTACAAACAATTGTAACCAAATTAAGAATACAAATTTTTGTCGGCACGGGGGATTGAACCCAGGACCTTCCGCATGGCAAGCGAGTGCTTAACCACTGAGCTAATCGCTTAACTGTGTTTTATTGTTTACTGTAACCTGATATTGGACGGGAATCAGAAAATCTTTTGGTTTTATTTTAAACTGCACTTTCCAAATCATCTAGTCAATATTGAATATCTCAAAGATCAACTCATTGGGCTGCTTTAAACTGCCTATAATATTTAGGAGCAAGACTTCTGAAGTTTGTAAATATACAGGGTGTAACAGACTTGATGTAAAATCTCTTAAGGAGTGGTAGTACAGATCATTTCCCACCAGTAATGTTCTATAACACTTTTGATTTAACTTAGTGGTTCGCGAGATATTGTTTTTTTGAATTATTTTAACAAGTCCCCTGCCGCTCGACAAAGAATGGCATCTAACTTCATAAATACAGTAGATGAGGCAATAAATTTAACTTTTTTCATAAGATAACAATATTTCACTATTATTTAGACTAAATTTATTCTTAAAAATTTATTCTTAATTATATATTAGCGCTAGCTCTTTTAGCAGGATATTATACGTGGAATAAAATACCTTTATTAGTAGTATGTCTTTTATACTGCTAACAGCATGCTATAAGTAGACCATAGCAGTCTAAAATACCCTCTTTTATAAGATATAAAATACCAATAAAAGAGGCTAATATTTAAGTAATAAAATACCGATACTATTTAGGTAGTATTAGCACGTGCTATTATCATGCTATTATGCTGTCTTTTAGCGCTATTTTAGCGCTGTTTTAGCGCAAGTAATAAAATACCGATACTATTTAGGTAGTATTAGCACGTGCTATTATCATGCTATTATGCTGTCTTTTAGCGCTATTTTACCGGTATTTTAGCGCTTCGACGCTATTGAAGTGGTAGTGACATAATATCGCCTATAAATGTAAGACGCCATTTTTCGGTTCATTACTGATCTGTAAAATAATTGTTTCTTTTGCTTTTGTGAAAACTAAAAAATCTAAAATTCTATTATTTTATTCTCTTGATATTATCGTTTTTCCTAAGTTGAAAACATCAATTATTTGGCCCTGTTATACCTCAAACCTGACTTCATGAAATAACCTCCTTGGATTTAAAGTGGTAAGATTTAAATATTTGCTCCAATAAAACAAACAAAAAGTTGACAGAACTTACAAAGTACCAAGTGGAAATTCACCTGCCCACAATTCAAGGCATTGTACTATAATTGAGAACTTTCATTCATCTTGCTGTGATCAAACTAATTAGCATTATCCTGGAAACCCCAACAGGAAGTCTAATTCTATTGAAGTTGCTGATTGAATAAAATCATTGTCAGACTACATTGAGGTGATAAAAAATTCAACCACTTGCTAAATCTAATCCAAGAAGTCCTATTGCCTCACTGTTTGAGGTGCAGCTTGAGTCTCATAAGTATCCATATCCAACAAGAAAGCTTGAACTTCAACACATAGAAGCCAGAAAACTGAATTCTCCAGCTTTTCCAGCAGCTTAAAACTCCATTCCAGATTCAATAAGTAGCAATCATTGCCTGTCCAGAAATAATTTACTTTATTTTCATTTTGATCTTATAATTTTAGTTATTAGGTTTGATTTACATTAGATGAGATCTCTAGGCTTTTGTGAAGTGGTTTTTAACCAAAAAATTTAAATAAAATTGATACGTTTCCCTTGATTTTTCTTACAATCTTTATTTCATACTTTAAAGGTGTTAATCCCTCCTGAAGGTTATTTCAATCAATCAAATGTTTATTGTGAATAATAATATACAAAGTATGTGTTTCACATTTATCTTAAAATACTAATTAGAGAACTTAAACTAAATAAAAACCAATGTGCCAAAGGCAACTAGTCTCAGGCATCAAGTGGCCCCGAGGAAAGGAAGAGCAAAAGGAGAGAGTTAGCAAAATGTGAAGTGTGGTGATAAGAGAGCCAGTGAAGATAATGAGAGAAGAGTTGTATTAAATTTGTTATTTTCAATATTCTGCAGAATATTATTTTGAGTATTCTGTATTTGTTACGAGTTCCTACACCTTGAATGAGACTTATAGTAACAACTAAATAGATCTCTGCTTGTGTTTATGAGAACACAACTCAACTCAATTTTTAATTCATCTGTATACTTTCATAGTACCTACCTACTTAAAAAATCATACCAAAGAAGATATTTAATTATCATCAGTATTGGTTAAAAATAAGCATTATCTTTATTACTAAGAATTGTCTTTTTAATGCAATTTACAGGACTATCCTAAAAGTAAGAACAGATTAATTTCTAAGCTGTCTTATCCATTTTGATTGAATTGTTTACCATAAGGTAAGCTTTAAAACATAATTTTTGCTAAAATTGTTACTATCTGAATTAATTTTTTCCTTTTTTATTAATTTTTTTATCAATGCTTGGTAGGAAATCAATACTTTGCCCCTAGTAATTTTAAAATCTGTTGCTATTATTCATCAATATGGTATCCAAAGATTCCATTCCAACCCAGCCTGATTCTGGGAAGATGTTTTAGAAATAAGTAATGGAGAACCTTGTAATGCTTCAAAACATTCAAGTAAAATCAGGCATAGTGGTTAGTTTTAACACAAAGTGTTTTTCATCCTTACATGCTTTTGAAGGTAATAAGAATAGCCATATTATATTGATTCTTATGGTACACATTTATTACCCATGAGCTATAGTTATTGGTCTCCTCAGTATCACATACATTTAATTAGATTTTAAAACACTAGCAATGATTAATTTAGTGTGTTCAATTGTACCTGATTTGAAATATTTTACCTACTGTTTTGTTTTGATTTTATTAAATTAGTTCTTTAAATAAATCAAATTTGCATTACTTTAAAAAATACTATGTTTTATTATTTCTTTACATATTTTATCAATAAAAGTGTCTCTGATATTAGAGTCCCAAACTCAGACACTTTTATTGATTAATTCTTTATTTGGCTTTGAAATTCAAACAGTATTCCGATATGTAAATTTTAGTGTATTCAGGTCTGAAAGTCACTTCATAAATGGTTTAAATCAAGGTGGACATTTTACATAAATGAGCTTCTAAAAAATGTCGCCTGCGATGCTTTGATACGTCTGTGAGTTTGTATTGCACTATACTAGACCTCAAATTCATAGAAATGGTGGAAATAAACTGAAAAATCTGGTGTGACACCAGGAAAGCTCATCACGTGAAAAGAAGTCAACATTTAGCTAAAAATCAATGTAAAATCCGTAATCAGCACCTGAAAAACGTTGGATTTGATATGTCACAAGCCCCGTCTAGGGTTAATAATAAAAAAGTTAATCCAAGGGACCCCCCCCAAATACAGGTATTGGTGATTCCATTACTTTCCTTTCTATAGGATAAGGAAAGTAAAAACTACATGGGATGAAGAAAAAAAAAAAAATACTTCAGAAAAGCATAATATAAAATATACAAACTAATTAATGGGATTCTCTTTAGTAATTTATTTTTCTTCCTTGAAACTTTTTTTTCTACATTGTTTTACTCCAAGAATGCTACCCCATTTGTAGTTACTCGAGTAACTAAAAATGGAGTACCATTCTTGGAGTAAAACTTTGTAAAAAAGAAAAGTTTTAAGGAAAAAATAAATTACTAAAGAAAATCCCATTAGTTTATCATGATAATGATCTGCTAAAAACGTGCTAGAGTAGCGTGCTTTTAGCATTCTTCATGAGAAGCTAAAATTATGCTAAAAGCGCCAGTATAGTATCGTGGAATAAAATGCTACTAAAAGAGGTATTAAATAGTAATAGTATTACAATATAAGATCAAATAAAAGAAAGAAAAATAGCATACATTAAGCGTAATTTTAGCATCTGCTAAAAGTAGTATAAAAGTAGTAATATTAGAAGGCTTTTAGCGTAACAATAGCAGATCAACTAGTGCTTGGGTATAATAGTGCGCTAAAAACGTGATAATAGCACGCTCATACATTACGTGATAATAGCATACATTAAGCGTAATTTTAGCATCTGCTAAAAGTAGTAATATTAGAAGGCTTTTAGCGTAACAATAGCAGATCAACTAGTGCTTGGGTATAATAGTGCGCTAAAAACGTGATAATAGCACGCTCATACATTACGTGATAATAGCATACATTAAGCGTAATTTTAGCATCTGCTAAAAGTAGTAATATTAGAAGGCTTTTAGCGTAACAATAGCAGATCAACTAGTGCTTGGGTATAATAGTGCGCTAATAACGTGATAATAGCACGCGCGCTATTATACCCAAAAATGGGATAATAGCACGAAAAGAGCGGTCATAGCCATGCTATTAGCGTAATATAATCCTGCTAATATTGTGATAATAGCGTGCTTAGCACATGCGCTACAGAATACTTGAATATTCTTTAAGTACGATAGTATCGTGCTAAAAGTATCTTTTTTGTTTAGGGGGAATACATATGAAACAACAAGACAGACAGAAAAAACTCTGTGCCCATTTCTTCGAGAGGGGCGAACTGGAAGACAGTATGTCCAATCGCATTTAAGCCAAAAACTCAAAGAACAACTAGAAGCTACGACCAATACTACCCCATCGACAGATATGATATGTCCACACTGTCCATTTTCAGCCAAAAGCAAGTCAGGACTTAGTAGCCACCTACGTAATAAACACCCAGAAGAATCAAATGTGGCAAACAACATATACAGACCTATCAAAACAAGGATTACCTCGAGCAGAAACCAAGAACAAGCAGACATAGGAACACAACCTACAACAACCATGACACCTACCCCAGAAGATACCAGTTCATTCCTGTGTCCATGCAATAGAAACTTCAAGTCAGCAGCAGGCCTTGCCAATCATCGACGTGCCAGAAATTGTACAACCATTGTAGATGAGGAAACATCGGAGCGATGAAATCCTGAATCATGTATGTTCTGTACACAAATCCACAACGAGAAACCTGAAATTTTGAACATAGGTCCGGTTGGATCAGGGAATTCTTCTAGGCTATGTTAGATCTCCCCATAGTTAAGATACAATGAGTAAGCATAAAAAATGGATGGGTGACGCAAAAAATATTCACGTTTTTTGACATAAATGACATTTTTTTCTCAAAATTTGTCGCGACGACCTATCATCTCAAAGTGAGAAATTTTTAGGCAAAGGTGCAATGGAAACTTTTGGTGCGTTTGGACCCGCAGCCAAAGCACTGATATCAAAAATTTCAAAGTTGTTGGTTGACCACACAGGAAACAACAGAGCAGGCACTTTCTTCAGACAAAAAATATCTTTGTCAATCCAAAGGGGAAATTCGCACGCTGTTTTAAATACCATGCCCCAGAGTAAAACCTTGCAAAGCGAGCTCGACTATTTTTCTTTTAAAAAACATTTCATTTGTACATTTTAAATAAAGCATGATTAACACTTATATACAGGGTCTTCATAAAGTCTCACCCAAGCCTAGGTTTCTCGAAAACGACTCAGAATATCAAAAAACGCAAAAAACCCGTATTCCTTTATATTTAGGAGGATTAATTTTCAGCCAATTTTTTTTTGCCTACACGGCCCCAGTCAGGCTGGGCATGGACCAACTTTAAAATCTTCAATAGAATGGTATGTCTTGTGGCATATTGTTTTAAAGGTCTTATTAAGAGAACTTCATTACAATAAATTTTAGTGAGCTACAATTTACCGTTCTTGAGATACAGGGTCAGACGTCCTGCGTAATATCCACATATTTTGACCTATAACTCGTTAACCGTAAATTATGGAGATAATTTTTCTTGTTAATAATAACTCCTTATGGCAAGAACTTTCGAACAAGTTAAAACTTGATTTGTTTTTTCGTTAATTTTTTTTCGACTGTTCGTCCGGCTGGCTGACGAAACCGACCAGAAACTAACATCAACAGAGTATGTCGAGTTATAACTTGTTCGAAAGGTCTTGTCATAAGGAGTTATTATTAACGAGAAAAATTTTCTCCATAATTTACGGTTAACGAGTTATAGGTCAAAATATATGGATATTACGCAGGACGTCCGACCCTGTATCTCAAGAACGGTAAGTCGTAGCACACTGAAATTTATTGTAATGAACTTATCTTAATAAAACCTTTAAAACAATATGCCACAAGATATACCATTCTATTTAAGATTTTAAAGTTGGTCCATGCCCAGCCTGACAGGGGCCGTTTAGGCAAAAAATTTTTTGGCTGAAAATCAATCCCCCACACACACACACATACACACACCAAACACACACACACACACACACACACACACACACAGAGAGAGAGAGAGAGAGAGAAAATTTGTCGAAAAACTTGAAAAAATGTCCTGACCCGGCGTAGCTCAAGAACGGCTCATCAGAATTTTGCGATGGATGTGTCAAATGAAAGCTCAGACCCTTGCCTAAAACTATCTCACTTTGAATTGATAGGTCGTCGCGACAAATTTCGAGGAAAAATGTCATCTAGGTCAAAAAACGTAAGAAAAAATTGTGTCGCCCATTCAATTTTTAGGACTCGCCCTTTTCCCCGCGGCTGGCGCCCCAATCGGAATATAATAAAATCCTTTCTTATTGCACATCTACAATATATAATCAAACTATATATTAAATTTCAGCCTCCAGAAATTTACCGATACGGAGAAACAGTGATGAAAAGGTGAAACGCGTTTTTTCGTGTAAATGCGCCCCTTTTCCCCCGCGGCGGGCGCCCCAGTGAGAATATTTCAAAATCCTTTCTTAGTGAGCATCTTAGACTTAAAAGTGACCTACATGCCAAATTTCAACCTCCTAGGACATACCAGTGCTGAGAAATCGAGATGAGTGACTGAGTGAGTGACTGGGTGTTTACTTTCGCATTTATATATATAGAGATAAAACAAAAAAAAGGGGAAAAAAAGGGTTTGAGCTTTCAATTGACTCATCAATTGCGAATTTCTGATGAGCCGTTCTTGAGCTACGCTGGGTAAGGTAAAAAAATGGATGGGTAACATGTAAAATATTCACGTTCTTTGACCTAAATGACATTTTTTCTCGAAATTTGAAGTGACGACCTATCAACTCAAAGCAAGAAAGTTTTAGGCAAGGGTTTAGGCTTTCATTTGACATATTGATCACGAAATTCTGATTAGCCATTCTTGAGCTACGCTGAGAAAAAACAGAAAATAGATGAGCAGCAAAAAATAGTCACGTTTTTTTTTCAAACCTATATGACATTTTTGTGTGTGTGTGTGTGTGTGTGGTTGTGTGTGGGTGTGTGCATTTGCGCATGTGTGTGGTGTGTGGTTGTGTGTGTGTATGGTGTGATGTGTGTGCGTTGTGTGTGTTTGATTGGCTGGCGAACCTGTCGCTATCGAGGTATTGGCGCTTTTTGCAGTTTTGTGGTTTAAGGCGGCTCTGGCAAACTCGTGTAATGAAAATAATAGGGAATAAAAGTTATTCTTAAAATAGAAAAATAATAGGGGTTTACCCAAATCATTTTGATATCTTGAAAATTTGGTACCCGTTTCCAAATTTACCGCAAATTGGGAGAGTATGATGTTTGAATATTCCTAATATCAGATCACCTCATTGGAATTTCTTTTCACCATTATTCAATGTCCCTATTTTTATGGTCTCGTTAAGGATTTTATACTTGGAAATGTTGTCAGTACTCATAGGCAACGGCCAGTGTGGATAAAATATGAAAGAACCTGAGAATAGTTTAGGTTAGGTTCTGCACATCTTCTAATGGCTGTAAGTATTCAGCAACTCATGTTGAAAAGCTGAAATTTTGATATGACTTTGGGAATAATCAAGAAAAAGTTTTTTTTTTTTTTTTACAAAAGTTCTATTCGGAGGTTCAATTGCCTCTGCAAAGGACATTCCTGAAAAGTAATAGGAAGGTAAGAGAAAATAGAAAGGCTATTACCTTGAAAGTATAGAAAGTACACACACACACACACACACACACACACACACACACACACACAAACACACACACTACTTTCTATAAGAAAAGGAAAGTAAAAGTTTTGGTGGTAATGCCGGCCATTAGCGACACCCTGAGTGAGATATGGAATTTTTTTGTGGATTGATTAGCTGCATTCCTGGGTAGTAAAGTTTGCTAAAGTGACGCTACAATTATGGGGGTCATCCATTCTACATGACTGTACAAGTGTGTACACGGCATGGAATTTTTTTCAGAAAAAAATTCCCATTTAGGGAAAGAAATCCCCACAGTGGCAACCTTGCTGGGTATATTTTTTCAATATTGACGTAGACGCACTTTCTGTAATCAATAACATTTACCAACGTCCGCGATTTGAATTTGGAGTTAGGAGAATAGTGCTCTGCTCTGCATAATTTACTCTTAAATTTTGACAATTGGTGTAAACTCATTAAAAAGAAGGTCTCAAATCTTTCTACTTTTCCGGAAGCTTATACATCTTATTGAATATTTATCAGCTTCATTTTCTACTCCTATTACTGGTCTGTCGATTACTAATAATTTCTTTAGTCTTTTTTTTTTGTTTCAGGAAAATGAAGAACATTTACTTCATTGGAGATTCTCAAACCTGCAAAATGCTGGAATACAAGGCTGAACTTTTTCAAGGATCAACTTGTTATAACTATGGAATACCAGGAGCAACACCTGCTAACACACTGCACTTGATACAATTAAAGAGAAAATAAGAAAAGGAGATAAAATACAAACAGGGTCATGACTAAAAAGTGAATTTGACTAAAAAATTTAAATCCATTAAAGCATTATGCAAAATATTTGCTAAAATAATTCTTGTCACTCTTCCTCCATTACCAGCTATCCTCTTCGCGCCCAACACCAATTTTTTTTGGACTAGTGACGGGGCTTGCTGGAAAACATTTTAGTACTTGGTATATAATTTTTAGCTTGGGCACTTAGGACTGTAAAATAATGTACCCTCGAGGCATTAGGCGAAGAGGCTATACCCGACTTTGAAAACAGGGCAAGAACTGACAAGTACATAGAATTTACTTGACTCCTCATGTCTTTGTTGCTGATAGTTTGTCAAGTTACAGAAGGTGTCACAAATCAAAAATAATGTACCCTCATCGAGGGAAGTGTAGGTCAAAGAGAACCTGACCTGAAACCATTCAATCAACGGATACAATAATCTGAACATTATTTGAAGTCTTTGTCTAAGTTTGTCCTGTTCAAAATTGTACAAATCATAATTGTACATTTCAGAGTTTATAAAAATCCTTGATTTTTTCGGTTTTGATTTGAAAATTAGGGCCATAGTATAAAGTAATAACAATTTAATTTTATTATTTCAGTTAAAAAAATCCTTGCCCCATTTTCTGTAGTGTTTTTGAATCTTAGGGTACCAAATAAAGAACAAGTTTTTTTTGATTATATAAAAAAATTGTGACCTATTTAATCTGGGAATATTATTCTCCGGTACCAAAAAAGGTGTTTATCAAATTGCCATTTGTCCATTTCTGGAAATCATTAAAATTCACCCTTGTATGGGACTTTTATTAAGATTTAAAGTGGTCCATGCCCAGCCTGACTGGGGCTGTGTGGGCATTTTTTCTCCTAAAATTTAATAAAAAAATTGAGGAATATGGGTTTTTTGATATTTTGAGTAGCTTCTGAGAAACCTAGGAGTATGAAGAGGAGAGCAAATATGTACAAATATACAGGGTCTATCAAATTTAAAACAATATGCCAAACAACATACCATTCCATTTGAGATTTTAAAGTTGGTCCATGCCCAGCCTGACTGCTGCACTGTGGACAGATTTTTTGCTGAAAATTAATCCTCCAAAAAATTAAGGAATACACATTTTTGGGTTTTGCTATATTTTCAGCCGTTCTTGAGATACGGGGGGTGGTGTGGGACTTTATGAACACCCTGTATATCTCAATGTTCTAAATCTTTGATCAGAATCTTTCATGATATGACCATGCAGTTAAAAGTGACATAAAAAATTAAAACAAAAATGCAAAAATAGAACAATGTCACTAGTTACTCCACATATAATTTTAATGTTGACAGTATATGTGTACTGTGTAGAGCATTCACAACAAGTCTACAAAATTTACTGTATTCAGAACATGGCGAATGGAGACTATTACCCCCTCAGCTGTAGCTGTGCTGGTGACAATAACTACTCATACAATTGTTTTTCAGGTGCTTGTCCTTGGAGACAAGAGCATTATATAAAATAATAGTACTTGACTTTTCAAGTTGATGTGTTTACAAGTTCACCCAATTTTTTTGTTGCTACTTAATGGAATCACCCTATTTATACAATTAAAATCAATAACCAATGTTCATATAAAGGAAAATATTTATATATTTAACAATAATAATTTTATTTATTTGTAATATGATTTTACATTGGTTGGTTGGCATAGTATAGAATAATTGAAAATACAATATTATAAAATAAAAATGAAACTTAAAAAATATAAAGATAAAAGTGAATCTTAATGGGTGGATGAGTTGATTATTTACAATAATAGGTAATAATAACAGAAATTCGGTTCCTTGCTTGTGAAGGCAACACACATCTTAACTTAGGGAGCTGAAATAAACTTTTTACCATGGCAAACCTTGTCAGTTCTGTGATGAAAACCAGCCTGACACAGTGTACCATTATTTTTGCTCCTGTCAATATTTTTCTAACATTAGACTAGCATGTATGGATAAAAAAACTAATAGAACTAATAGATCTTGTAAATATTTTGTCCTGTCCTACACCAGAACATTTAGGTAGTCTCTGTAGATTTTTTTAGTCTTTTTTAGGCAAAAAGAACTTTCTGAATTTTTTTGTATTTGCATAAATATATTTAATCCTACCACTATACTTTAAATACAAATTGATATATAAAAAGAATTTTATTGCTCACATTATTTTTATTTATTTATTAGTGAACAGACTAGATGATATGGTAAATAACCACTTTTTGCTTAAAATGGAAATTTTTTATGATTTTATTCTGTAAATATTGTTATGTAAACCGCCCCGGTAGCTCAGTGGTAAAGGCGGCACTCTGTGAATCCAGAAATTTCAGAGGTCGTGGGTTCAAAACTCAGCCGGGGCATGACAAGTTATCCTCCCATATGGGATTTTTACCACATAATAATATGTCTTGGGCTTACTGCTGGAATAATGGGACTTTAATAGTCCTAATCGAGCAGTATAAATAAGACGATATTATTATTATTATTCTTTTCATCTTTATTTTTTTCTAGAAGATTGGAATCTAAATTGTTCCATTTTGTTATTTTAGATAGAGCCAGAAATCTTGTCAATATTGAAAATGTAGATGTGATTGACTAGCTGTCTTTCTTTTCAAGATGTTCTGTTCTTAATATTTATATATTTTAAAACATTAAAATGGCAAAAGTTCAGACAACACAGAAGATCTGATTTGACTTCATTTTTTGCATTTCATGTCAAATTGTACATATACTTGTTTAGTGAGTATTTAACAAAATAAATATGGTATGTCAAGTCTAACATTTAGACCTTACCTAAATCACTTTTCAAAAAATTGTTCAATGCCAGCCTTGAACCTACAACCACTGGATTTGTAGGCTAGTATCATTAATAAGCCACATTTCTTAAGTATTTTTCGATAATTTTGCCTGTCACTGAACAAAATGGATGTGTTGGATGTTTTTTTCCTTCTCACAATGGCTCCCTCCTTAGGGCCTAATTTTAGGCCTACCTCTGTTATAGTCCATTTCCAGATCCTAGTTGTACAGAGTTGACCCATGCTCATTTTATACAGTATAAAAAACACCCAGTATAATGTAAGATTTTTACGAAAGTAAGTTCTGAGCTATTTTTCAAAGTATCCTTCTCCTTGTCTCATGCTAAGATTGTTTTACTTGTGAAAGCTTCATACTTATGTGCAGCATGTCATTATTCTCTCCTGCTGTTCTTGAAGTGACTTCAATGTGGTAGCATGAACTTTTGCTTTCAGAGTTCCCCAAATGCAGTCAAGTCTACTGAGATGGTGACAAAGACTTCCAGCTGGGAACAAATGTACACCATGCAGCCCTGGGATAATAGATAAAACATAAATTATGCATAACACATGACAACTACACATATCACTTGAGAAACAAATCTGACATACAAGGAAATCTTTTGAATATTGAAAAATATATTTTAGGTAATAAAAAAATACTTCAGGACCAATGGTTCAGTCTCAAATACCATATTCCATTTGGTTTAAATATATCAGGGGTGACCACCTTGGTAGAACTTTATTATATCTCTAAAATTGCCAGTGCTAAATTGATGGTGTAAAGCAATCTCTGATATAGCTGATTTTGTTGAGTCTTTTCTGTTTTTCAAAGTATTACCAAGAACTGTGAGAAAATTAGAAAAGTTGTAAGACATGAGTAGTATTATTTTTTATTTATTCTGTCTGTTTAGGACTAGAGTCTCATTATTCCAACTGTAGGACGAAGATGCATTATATTTTAGTATGTTGTCAAAATCCCAAATGGGAGGATAACTTGTCATGTGGGTTTCAAACCCACAACTTCTGGATTACCAGACTAACGGCTTGACTAATGAGCTACACAGACTGAATAAGCACCAGACTTCTACTTACTTCTTCAAAGGAACAATAAATTCAGATCTATAGGTAAACTGCTTGAATATAAATAGGTACATGGATATCACAGGATTTTGATTTCATGAGGAGACTTGGATATTTCGTATTGTTGTTGTTCGAAAAGGATATATTCCTATGATTATAGCACTATTAAAATCTTGTGCTAATTATTCATTGTGATAGTTTTGTAATAAAGACAGTGCTGTTATAAAATTACAAATAAATTTCATTCTAAAACAGTCTGCACAAAAAGAGCTAAAATTACGAAAATTTGAATTAATGCGGTTCATTTATTAAATAAATATAAACAAAACTTCAGCAACTTTAGTTCCTATTTCTATACTATCTTCATTCATTAATGAATTCTACAATAGTGGGAGAAAACTCAAAAGTAGAGAAAAAATAACAGGGAAAGGAGAAATTTCACATTTCGTAGGGAAAAATCCCCGAAAAAGAGGGAAAAACAAAATATACTACCCAAACTAAAAACATTAAAAAAAACTCCGAATCGATGGCTATCTTCTACCGTGCTAGGTAGCTTCACACGGGTCCTTCCGGTCCGTGATACCTCCTTGAAAACGTTATCTTATCAGAAAAGAAAATTGTAAACAGACAACAAACTTTTCTTTTCAAAAATTTCAGTTTTTCTTATTGAAACAATTTTTTTAATTGAATTTAATAGCATTCATTCATTGCTTTAAGATTAATGTGCCTACGTGTCCTCTAACATTCACTAAATCAGTAGAAATCATGAATTTTTTGATGAAATCGATTTTCCAGCCAAGGCAAGTATTGGACCATCATAATAAAAATTTGGGTCAAGAAGTCTCGATAGTTTACTACCCACTCACACCAATTTTTTGAGAGTGGTTGTCACCCTAAAATATTTTCAAGTTCCACATGTAACAAATTAGTTAAATCTAGGTAATATCTTCAAAACGAAACTATTGAAAACTTGTATGGTTTTGATTAGTAGGGTTGCATTTGTCAATGAATTTTTAACCAGTGAATAACTTTAAAAGATAAGTGTGTCTAAGGGCTGATAGAATTGATAGAAAACAAGATTAAAGTTAAGATAAACCAGACTGTCCTTCAACTAGGGTTATAGTGCTCTGTGATTGGTTGAAACTCCAACCAACTTAAAGTAGGCACTCTTATCTGGAGTGTATGGATTGTAGTTTCTAGTCAACAGTACAAATTTCAATGTTTTTGCAGATGCTCTGCAAATATGTGTGTGCAAACACATTGAAAATTATGTTATTTAGTAGAAACTATGATCCATAAGCTCTGGATAAGTGTGTGTGGATGCACCACATGAGAGCAAATTGACTGTGATAATTCAGACTGTAAATAAAATCAACTATAATACATCATTTGTTTAAAATATCACCTGAATAAATCATGTCAGGAGATGATATCTTTTAGATACAGTGTGCACCTCAAGAAGGAGATCTAACATCACACCCCAAGAAGTAACTATAAATCAATGATAATAATAATAATAACACTCTTTAGTGGAAGGTAAGGTGAGGTTAACACTTTCAGTGCCAGGTGATACATGGAAGTATCACCTGGCTCTGCGCTATTATGCGCTAGTATGAACTTGGTGATACTTCAAAGTATCACCCACAGAGTCTTCTATAAGATGCTGGTGATACTTGTGAGTAACACTTTCTTTATGTTTAAGATGAGGAATGTGTTGCTCTGGCCTAGCAGTATCCAAGAACATGTCGGTCAGGAATTGAAGGTGATACTTAAAAGTATCACTTGGCGTAGACATGAAATCTCTTCCCCATGCCAGTGATACTTTGAAGTATCACCACATCAAAATCACGCCTGGCCTATGAATGAAAATAGTCAAAAATACATTTGGCTGTGAAAGTGTTAATTCTCAAAAAAAATTCTACCACCTTACCTTCAGAGATTTATTATTATGTGGTCACAAACTCAAATTAATGAGAAAAAATTTATGCACTGGGTGGGATTGAAACCAACGGATCCAGACACTATCTTGATTACTAGATTAGCACATTAATCACTTCATTACCATTAGGATTATTTTAAAAAACCAAGATAGCTCATTGGGGGTGAGTGGTGTCAATTAGTTTAAATTTACTAGTGTCTAGCTGGGGGAAGCTACCTGGATTACCAGACTATTGTGTTAACCACTTGGCTACTAGTTCATGGATATGGAATGATCATCAAGGTGTAATAATAATTTCAAATTAAATATCATCATTACTCAGTATACGTACCTTTCTTTTTTCCAGATGACTTGGTTTTATGGAAGAAATAAACATGACGGGTCCACCAAAAAATGGCTTACACCAAAACTTTTTAAATAATTATCCTTTACAAAGTTGCAAAGGAAAGTGATTCAAAATGTACTTCCCCATTGGCTGGCCTAGGGTTCTGGATGTTCCCAAGTGCAAAGAGAGACAGAGTGACGATCATCAGTTTGAATCCATTGTTTGCAATCGAGACAGAGTTTTGTTTGCAATACTCAGTAATCACACACTTTCCATTTGGTACTGTAAAGTAAGTATGAAAATAAATTAAAAAATCTTATTCTGTTGGTTTTCAGACAGTTAACCATTCAGAAAAAAAACTTAACCATTCAGAAGTCTAATACGGGAAGTGTCATGGGCACATTGTCTCATTCTTCTGCTCTGGATGAACTTTTTTTTATAACTTTTTAAACCTCATTCCATGTTTGTTAATATTATCTAAACCTTCACATTACTTGCATTGCAGCCATGTCTTCCCATCACCTCTCACACGAGAGATCACCAGAGTATGCAGGACTTTGGAGAAAAACTCTTTGGTCCAGTGGAAGCCGGATTCCAGCATGCTGGTTGTGTCCGTAAGTTCAGAACTATTTCACCCAACGTAACGTGTAGTCCATCATACTCCATGGTGTAAAGGTTGTGACTACTGCTCTTTGTCCAGAGATCCTAAGTTTGATTCCTGGTTGGGGGCAGAATTTTTTAACAGAAAATTCTGTACCCTCCAAACATATGAGGTTGGCCAACTAAGGTAGACTTATCTTAGGAGGTGTCAATATTATTGTAAAAAACATAAATTTATTAAATAAATAATCTATTAAAAAAAAAATCAAAATATCTGGCTCGACCTAGGCTGGGTGATGTTAATGGTGGCTATCTTAAATCAGGACATTGAAACCAAATAGAATCAACTGGTAACAGAAGATCTAATTAGGATGAAACATTAATTAGTTAGTTTATTTTTATCAATTTAGAAGTGAGGGTTTCACTGAAAACCCTACAACCAGGTCAGATAATAATAATAATAACTTATTGCCTAGTTCCCAGGTAGTTTCTGATGGAAAAAGGTCAGAAGATTATGGAATTTTTTGATACTATTGAAGGATGGTTAACTATCATATTCTCAAGTTTTTTGACCTTGAGGACCCTGTGTAAAATCAGAAGGGGTGAGAAACAATTGTATAAGTTTAAAAATAATGTTATCATATTAATTGTGTTAATCACTTTTGTAAAATCACTACTACTCAAACTCACTTTACTAAATCTATGCTTGAACCGGGACTTGAACCACTGTCCTCCAGGTTACAAGTCCACCGCCTTATCAATCAAGTTTCTGAGGTCGGTATCAAGACATATAGACAGCGAAATTCATGTGACTTTTAGGGCTTAATGATAAAACAGGGAGTGCTACAATTGCTACATGCTCAGTGAAAGTACTCTGCTCAGTGAAAGATTATTATTATCTGACCTGATTGCAGGGTTTTCAGTGAAACCCTACTGAGGTCGGTTACAAAAAAATTGAAATTAATTGTAACTTCAGTGTTAGAATAAGTTATTGTTTTCTTACAGACAACTCTGGGCTACTTGATATTCTACAAGCTAGAAGTCGACAGCTCAGTGAAGGGACTGTACGAGCAAGTGGACTCCCCGCAGCCAACCCTGTGCCGGGAGACAGTGGAGCTGTTCACCAAAGAGAACATTCCATGCCTGCTTCTGTCTGTGGTAAGATAATAGATTTTTTTTGACATTTTCATGTCTTTGCTCTGGCACATAACCAAAATTATGTGACGAAATTATGTAACGATATTATGTAACGATATTATGTAACGATATTATGTAACGAAATATTGAATTGTAAAGGGAGAGAAGAGGGAAAGTGTGTGTCATGCGCACAATGGCGAAGTATTGAATTGTAGAGGGAGAGAAGAGAGAAGGTATGTGTCATGCGCACAATACGAAATTTGGTCAGTTGGGTTTTGGACCTTGAATAGTAAAGATGAAAATGTCCCAATGGTTGCAGACTCGTATGCAAGCGTTTTTTTCTTAATATTTATTATATATACTGCGTTTACACTTGTTAAGCGGTTAAGCATTAACAAGCAATAACTAACGCAGTCATTTTCTCATTCATTCATACATATAAGATACATACATTCATTCATAAATCATGATGGAAAAGGTCTGGTTTGTGATCTAAGTCATTGTATGTTTTCATGGCTGAAATAATTGGTGACTTTAATAAGGGATGTAATTTATATGTTGGACAGCTGAAGAGTTTGTTTGGGTTCATTCTGAGTCTGGGGTCAGGTATTTTGAAGTTTATTTTTGATGTAATGAATGTATTGTCGATTTTTAAAGTAGGTCGATTTTGTTAAGTAGAAATCGAAAGTATTGTGTTTGTGTTTGTAAAAAATCAGTTCATATTTGTGTCACAACTACATAAATATCAATAATTTTTTTTTTTAACTATTTATAAAATAAAAATATATGAAATAAAGAATCTATTCAAATTAAAAAAATCTAAATATCTGGCCCAACCTAGGCTGGGTGATTCCATGCCTGCTTCTGTCTGTGGCAAGATGTTAGAAATCGAAAGTATTGTGTTTGTTTTCGTAAAAAATCAGCTCATATTTGTTTCACAACCACATAAATATCAATAAAAAAAATGTTTTTTAACTATCTATAAAATATAAATATATGAAATAAAGAATCTATTCAAATTTAAAAAAAAAACTAAATAGATATTTAGTTTTTATTTATGGAATCACCCAGCCTAGGTTAGGCCAGATGGCCCAACCTAGGCTGGGTGATTCCATGCCTGTTTCTGTCCGTGGTAAGATGTTAGAAATCGAAAGTATTGTGTTTGTTTTTGTAAAAAATCACCTCATATTTGTTTCACAACTACATAAATATCAATAACAAAAAATGTTTTTAACTATTTATAAAATATAAGAAATGCCTTCCAAGTCTGAGGAACGAGGCACTGTATCCTGATTTGACTGTATTAAACAGGGAGAAGACCAGTGTCTCGCTAGATGACTATAACCTGAGAATGGACACTAGCCAACCCTAACAAACCAGGGTTAATTGCAGTTTCCCAAGGGTTAATTGCTTACAAAGAAAAAGCCCAAGTTCTCACGATGGTTTATTGCACATAGAAATATGTGGTTCAGAACGAGCCAACTTTTCTCGAGTTTGGCTGGAGACCATCACTCCCCCTGCTGAAGCCAAGCTGGTTACAACAACAACATCAACAACAACAACAGCAACTGTATTCCTGTGTGTTTCAGATCACCCAGGTGGCGGTCCCGGGTTCTCTTATGTATATCCAGACTGTATTCGTACTGTGTGTTTCAGATCACCCAAGTGGTGGTCCCTTGAGTTCTCTTATATCCAGACTGTATTCGTACTGTGTGTTTCAACTACATTTTTTGACACTGTGATATATTTAATTTTATTGACATATTTTTTTACCTTTATTGTTGTGTTTATGTGTATATTGACATTTGTAAATAGGACTAGCTCCGTTAATAAACACCCGTTTACCGGGCTTATTATTATTACTGTGTGTTTCAGATCACCCAGGTGGCAGTCCCGGGTTCGATTCCGGCCATGGTCGGGATTCGGGACGAACTCGTGGTGACGTCATCGAGTGCGCAGGTGTGGCGGTACAGGTGGGACGGGCACCTCAATAGGGACTACTGTCTGGATCTGAGGCGCATCCCGTTCTGCACAGATCAGCAGGTGTCCAAAGGTAAGTCCTCAAGGGTTGAATGGCCTATAAAGGCTTATATTATTATAATTCTATGAATAAAATAATAATAATATATGTTTGCTATGAAAATAGCCCATAGATTATAAATGTATAATACCATTGTAATATGAGAAATAAAATGAAATAATAATAATAATAGTGTCATCTTACAATCCTGCTATCTAGTCCGAAAGTTTTTGAATTCTTAATTTTTTTTTTTTTTTTTTTTTTTCTATTTTTAATACTGATCGTCATAGTTTATGTGAGAAAGTATGAATTTACTCCTCACATAAACTAAGAAAAACTGTTAATAAAAGTACAGGAAGACCATCCCGATTGCAAGGCCCATCATGCTAGCCATCGCCAACCAGTGCCTGGATCTTGGATACTTTCCGTCTGCTTGGAAAGAGGGACTTCTCCGTCACATCCCGAAGGGAGCTGATAGAGACCCTGCCTTGATCAAGTCATACCGGCCGCTCACACTTCTGCCGGAATTCTCCTAAGTCTTGGAGAGACTGATCAGAGGCAAAATCTACAGCTCCATCCCGGGTAGAGTCTACTCACCCAGGCAGTTCGGATTTGTTGCGGGATCAAACACCACCAAGGCGCTGATGGACCTCATGAGGACGGCCGAGACACTCAACCAGCCCTACATGATTGCTGTCATGGTGGACATTGCGGGAGCCTTCGACAACGCGCGCTGGGACATCATCCTCAGCCGTCTAGTCGAGCGCAACCTCCCGCAGAAGCTCATCAATGTCGTCCGAAGCTACTTCACGGATCGCCGAGTCATCTTCAAGGCTGAGACCGTCGAGGTGGCAAAGGCGACAACGAGGGGCTGTCCACAGGGTAGCATTCTGGGCCCGGATGGGTGGAACCTGCTGCTGGATCCGCTGCTCAACCTTGATTTGCCGCCAAACTGCCACATCTTCGCGTATGCGGACCACATTACTGTCCTCATCACTGGAGATGTGGCCAGGGAGGTGAGCGAAAGAGGGCAGACGGCCATGGAGGCCATAAACACTTGGACGGCAGAGAATGGGCTGAAGGTGGCACCTGACAAGTGCAAGTGGATATCACTAAGGGGCTTCTCGAGGATGGAAGGTGGGAGAAGGATCACCCGAGCGCTGCCGCCGCTCAGACTTGGAGGGACCACGGTTCACATGGCAAGATACTCAACGCTGCTCGGAGTCACTCTCGACGACTGCGGATTCTTCCTGAAGCACGTCGAAGAGAGAATGGCCTCGGGCATCAAGAGCTTTGCCATGCTCCGACGAGTCTTCTCCAAGACATGGGGCACAAGAGCGGAGGGTCTTCGACTCATTTACCGGGCTGCCGTCATCCCAAGAGCCACCTACGGTGTCGCGCTCTGGGGCCACCAGCTATATACCAGAAGGAAGATCGTCGCCCAGCGTCTCAGGACCTGCCAAAGGTTCTGTACCATCGCCATCTGTGGAGCCGCTGCCAGCACAAGCCACGCGGCAACCCAAGTCCTGGCGGGAGAGCCCCCCTGGACATGGTTGCTAGCGAGCTATACGTGCTGGAAATGCTTCGCAACGGCGAGGACTTTGCTGCTCACCTGGGCGAGGAGATCCAACTGGAAGGCCAGAACATCGGCGAGCTGAAGATACGGCTGCGGGAGATAACCATGGACAAGTGGCAGGCTGAATGGGACAGTGCGGACACCGGCCGAACCACCTACGCCTTCTTCCCCAACATCCGGGAGAGGCTGAAGGTGAATTTCGGACACAACCGGCGCCTATCACGTACCCTCACCGGTCACTGTAGTATATACGGCGACTATCGTTGCCGTATATTGAAGAGGCCGGGTGAGGATGGCAAGTGTGCGGTCTGTGCGGTGCCTGAGACCGTACTACATCGCATCACTGCCTGTCCCAACCACACTGACAGCCGACGCAAGCTGCTCATGGTCTCCCCGTCGCTGGACCCGCGAGAGATTGCCGCCAGCGAAGACGGCAGGAAGGTCCTGGAGGACTTTGGAACCGCGGATAACTGCCCCTAGTCAGGCTGAATTAAGTAGGGTTGACGAAGGGCAGTATACATCCAAGGCGAAGAAGTCCCCCCTATAGGACATGTGATATCGTGATGGAACGAACTGTGATATAATTGTTTTTGTGTGCTGTATATATACTTTCCGTCTGAATGTTCAATGTTTGAATGTTCAGTGTGCGATTAAGTGTATAAGAGGGACGCCCAGAATGGGAAGCCGAAAATCGACACCCAGAACGGGGTCGAAATATCCGGACGCAGAATGCGCCAGGAGAGAGTCTCCCAACTAACCAGATCGTGAGGCAGAATGCCCCCCGTGTTGAAAACGGACGCCAAAAAATTAAGCCATTTCCACTCCTGAACACTCCAAGTCCAAGCTCATCTTAGGACTGAGCACGCGAAGCTTTAAGGGCTACTAGCCTAGGTGCACCCAGAATGGGGACCTCGCGTGCTTGGAATCAAGTGTTCTCTAGACCTCAATAGGGACTACTGTCTGGATCTGAGGCGCATCCCGTTCTGCACCGACCAGCAGGTGTCCAAAGGTAACTTTTTCCTCATTTAATTGAAAAAGTCAAACTTTTTTTTTCAATTAAATGTGGAAAAAGGAACTAATAACTATAATAATTATCTGGAAAAAACATAGATACGTAATTAACTAATTATCCAAACTTCCCGTCTGCTTCACAGTTTTTAACCGTACGTTCCTATTATTTTTTATTGTAATAATTTATCTTTGTCAAATTAATGGAAATGTTGTTTTAAAAAAAGTCCTCAAGGGTTTAATGACATATAAAGGCTTATATTATTATAATTCTATGAATAACTATATATTTTTTTTAAAAAAATGGAACTAAGTAGGTAAATTTTCATTCCAAACAGTAAGAACTTAGTAAGTAATTTTACATTTAGGATCAAGTTGTTTCAAGATCCAAACCGTTCTCGAGAAAAAGATAGTGGTCGGGTGGTTTCGATCACCCTGTATAGCTCTAATTTAAACTTTAATTGTACCATCAATTTTTAATTTTATCTATACTCATAATTATTGTAATTTTATTCTGTAAAATAAAACCTACCACTTTAGTGGTGAAAATTGTTACAAAAAAAATAAAGAGTTAAATATTAAAAAAAGTTATCATATTTGTGTTAATCACTTTCGTGATATCACAACTACTCAAACTCGGTTTACTAAATCTACGCTGAAACCGGGACTTGAACCACCAACCTCCAGGTTACAAATCCGCCGCCTTACCGATCAAGCTACTGAGGTCGGTGAGTTAAATAATAATAATAACTAGAACTTTACTAAATCTACGCTGAAAACGGGACTTGAACCACCGACCTCCAGGTTACAAGTCCGCCGCCTTATCGATCAAGCTACTGAGGTCGGTTTGTTTTAAAAAAATAAAAGTAGAGCCAACCTTAAGTCCTTTTTTTAACCTTAGTTTTAGATACTGTTGTATTTTACTAGACCTAAGTTTTATTTTATACTAGAATAAGATAGGGAAATCGTGAAAATTGGGTAGTTCCCGTTAATTAATTTAAAATTAAAAAAAAACACAGTTAAATAGTAATAATAATAATAATAATAACAAGACCTAAAGTTTAAACTGTCCCGAATCTACAACTTGAGCTCCGTATTAGTAATACCTATTGTAATAAGTTCCAACGGATTGGTGCACAAGAACTGTAAATCCCAACTAGAACAGTGTGGCCTTAAAAACATTGAATACCTGATCGAAACATCACAGAAGTCCGTCATTCTCTCCACAACATCTATCTTAATATATAAATGTTAAAGTCACTGACTGACCACTGACTGACTGACTGATCATCGCTCTACAGCCCAAACCGTAAGTCCTAGGAAGCTGAAATTTGGTAGGTAGCTTTGTCTTATAGTCTAGATGTGCAATAAGACGGGATTTTTCGAAATTCCCAATACAACACCTGCCATTGGCGAAAAAGGATTTTTTGCTTTCACGGCCATGCCTCGGCCCGCAAAGCGGGCGACAGCCCGCTAGTCATCCGTAAATGTCTCAATATTAATTAATTTATGTACATATTGTTTTTAAAACTTATGTATGTATGTATGTATGTATACCTCAAATAAATGAGTGAAATCTTTAATAACAAGAACACCCCGACCTTTGCCTTCCAGCGGTTCCCATAGTAGAGTCCAACACCTACATCGTCCACATAGAATACTCCCCCTGGTGGGCGGCTTCTCTGTTGTGTTCAACGACGGTCGTGCTGCGTTCCTCACGGCGAGCTCGCTCAAGTTCGACCCCAATGTAAGTGTACTTGGCGTTCCTACTCTTCGTTCAATTGAGGTTTTTTTTTGCGAACAATTATTTTTCTTCTTCTAATTTCATGTAATTGTAATTGTAAATATCAGCTTCGTTTATTTTATTAAATGTTACATACATGAACATAATTAATAATATTATAATAATAAAATGAAGAACATTACTTATATTCTAATTCTAATTCTAGTAGTGATGTTCACCTACCCACACTCAAGGATACTTCCTTTGTCTCGTGTTGATATATTCTTATATTTTCTCTGTATTTTATCTGTCATGTATATAATTTGATGCTTGTATTGTTGTGCACAGTAATTTTACTGTGCACAATGTTGGATCGTAACTAAAAAAAAAAAAACACAAAAATTATAATATTCAGTTTGGTCTGTCTGCCTGTCTCGGGGATGTTAAACTGCGTTAAATGAGGATGTTGAATGGCGCGTTGAATGCACCGGTTCCCGTAGGATCACCGAAGTTAAGCAACGTCCAGTGAGGTGAAGACTTCGTGATGCTGTCACTCCGGCCCAACCCTGGCTGGGTGAGGTTAATGTGGGTAGCAGGTTTGTGTGTTTCCTGCTAATGGAGGGTAACACCCCCCCGTCGTGATATGACCATGCAGTTGATAGCGACCTTAAACCCAAATTAAAAAAAAAACTATGAGAAACCAGTGTCTCGCTTGACTGCTGGAATAATGAGACTGTTAAAGTCCCACTATTCCAGCAGTTCGCCCAAGACATATTATTATGTGGTAAAAATCCCAAATAGGAGGATAACTTTTCATACTATAGTAGTGTTTTATTTGGACTGTCGGCTCGAGACAGGCAGTCCCATTACGCTAACCGTTTAATATAGCACCTCTTTATTTAGAGAGAGAGAGAGAGAGAGAGAAAAAAAAAAACAAACTTTCATGTGCCGGCTGGTTTTCGAACCCACGACCTCTGAAATCTCTGAGTTCACAAAGTGCCGCCTAAACTTTTTTTTTGTTTTTATTTTGAACTTCACTTGATTTTTTTTATTATTCAATATCTGTGATACGATTGTTTTTAAACCTTTCTTATGTGATATATTCATGTTATTTGTTTTCTGTTTGTAAATAGAGCCAGCCTCGTAAATATATACTCGTGCTACGGGCAATTATTATTATTATAAACTCGTTTTCACAGCAAACGCAAGGTCTCTGGGCGCCCCACCTGGATGACGCCCGCTGCTCCGCTCTCAACCACAAGTACCGCCTCATCGCATTCGGGCGAGCCACCGGCCAGTGCATCGTGTACGTGATAGACGAGCACACCGGTGGCTTGATGATTTCTCACTCGCTCGTTGTCTCGGACAAAGTGTACACTGGTAAGGAAAATAACAAAAAATCGTGATATCCCCCTAACAAACAGAAAATGTTCGAAAAGAACACCAAGTAAATGTGATCTATGTGATCGACGAGCACACCGGTGGCTTGATGATTTCTCACTCGCTCGTTGTCTCGGACAAAGTCTACACTGGTAAGGAAAAAAAAAAAAATCGTGATATCCCCTAAAAAAACAAAAAATGTTCGAAAAGAACGCCAAGTAAAGGGTTGGATGGAAGAAACCCCGCCCTTTAGTTAGGACATTAGTATTATTTTCTTTTTTTTTCAAGCTATTTTATCATTTATTTATTTTTATTGTGGTTGATAGTAAGATTTTTTTGTTATTTTGATGATTTCTCACTCTCTCGTTGTCTCTGACAAAGTGTACACTGGTAAGGAAAATATCAAAAAATCGTGATATCCCCCTAACAAACAGAAAATGTTCGAAAAGAACGCCAAGTAATAGGTTGGATGGAAGAAAACCCCGCCCTTTAGTTAGGACATTAGTATTATTTTCTTCTTCTTTTTTCAATCTATTTTATCATTTATTTATTTTTTACTGTGGTTGATAGTAAGATTTTTTTGTTATTTTGATGATTTCTCACTCGCTCGTTGTTTCGGACAAAGTCTACACTGGTAAGGAAAATAACAAAAAATCGTGATATCCCCTAAAAAAACAAAAAATGTTTGAAAGAACGCCAAGTAAAAGGTGGGGTGGAAGAGATTGCCATAAGCAATAATCGTGTACGTGATAGACGAGCACACCGGTGGCTTGATGATTTCTCACTCGCTCGTTGTCTCGGACAAAGTGTACACTGGTAAGGAAAATAACAAAAAATTGTGATATCCCCCTAACAAACAGAAAATGTTCGAAAAGAACGCCAAGTAAATGTGATCTACGTGATCGACGAGCACACCGGTGGCTTGATGATTTCTCACTCGCTCGTTGTCTCGGACAAAGTCTACACTGGTAAGGAAAAAAACAAAAAAATCGTGATATCCGCTCACAAACAGAAAATATTCAAAAAAGAACGCCAAGTACTTAGCGATAATGCGCAACGCTTAGAAAGAGAGTGTGTTTGATAGTAAGATTTCTTGTTATTTTGATGATTTCTCACTCTCTCGTTGTCTCTGACAAAGTTTACACTGGTAAGGAAAATAACAAAAAATCGTGATATCCCCTCACAAACAGAAAATGTTCGAAAAGAACGCCAAATAAAGGGTTGGGTGAAATAGATGGTCACAGGCAATAACCCCGCCATTTAGATGGGACATTAGTATTATTTTCATCTTTATTTATTTTATTTTTCAAGCTATTTTATCGTTTATTTATTTTTTATTGTGGTTGATAGTAAGATTTTTTTTGTTTGTTGATGATTTCTCATTTGCTTTTCATATTATAATTTTCTTTTCTCTCTAACTCTCTCTTTCCTTTTTAAATTATAGTGAGTAAAAAAAAAAATAAGAAAAAGACTTTCCACTCATTACCTTTAAGCTATAATTTGATTTCTCAAATTATTCTCATTGAAAAAGAAGCATTATTATGTCACTTGTACACCGAAAATAATTATTAAGAGAAAAAAATATAGAACAATATTACTATGTTTATGGGAAATTTGAATTTATGAGTTAATTTTATTCTAAAGATCTTTTGTAATTTGTGCATAATAAAACTGCATAATAAAACACATTATATTAATTATGCTGTCTATGTAATTATTTGATAAATAAATAAAGATGCCAAATATTTACAAATTACAAAATATAAAACATAAATAAATAAACTTCTACTTATAAACCTTACCTTCTCTTAAAGAGTTTGATTTCTATTCCCAGGGGAGCTGGGCGCGGTGAGCTGCATGCGCTACACCCCGGACGGGCGAGCCCTCGCCCTCGCGTGGGCGGGGGGCGGCTTCTCCCTGTGGTCCACCTTCGGCGCCCTCCTGGTGTGCTCCCTGGCCTGGGACTACGGCCTGCTGACGGGGGGCCGCGGGCCGCTCCGCCTGCGGGCCCTTGAGTGGGCGGCCGAGGGGTACCAGCTGTGGATGGTCAGGTGGGTGAACTATTTTTTTTTTTTTTTTAAAGCTTGATTAGGTAGAACAAAAAATATTTATAGTAGAACACAATGAAATATAAAGAAAAACAAAAAGATTAAACAAATATACAAGGGCGGGGTTATTGCCTGTGGCAATCTCTTCCAACCAACTATTGGTACATGGTCTGGGCGGCCAAGGGGTACCAGCTGTGGATGGTCAGGTGGGTGAACTCTAGGCACATAATAATAATAATAAGGGTTGGGTGGAAGAGATGCCTTTGGAAGGGTGCCAAAGGCAATAACCGCGCCCTTTAGTTAGGACATATATTATGTATATATATATTTTTTTTTTTTTTTTAGAACAAAGTACTATTGAATATATATTATTTATTTAAGTATTTACAAAATTATACACAAACAATATAAATATAAAATTATAAAAAAAACATGGTTAAATATAAATATATGTAGATTAGATAAATATAATCTAATAGTGAAATATTAAAATATTTATTTTTTGGTATTATTTATTAGTATTGGATGTCAGGTGGGTAAACTATAATAATAATAATAATAATGCCCGGTATACGGGTAGTTAGGCACATGTTCTGGGCGGTTGAGGGTTACCAGCTGTGGATGGTCAGGTGGGTAAACTATAATAATAATAATAATAATGCCCGGTATACGGGTAGTTAGGCACATGGTCTGGGCGGCTGAGGGTTACCAGCTGTGGATGGTCAGGTGGGTGTACTATAGGCACATGGTCGTGTGAAGACGGGTTTTCTACCCGCTGCGCTGAATAGATAAAAAAGTTTTCAGATACCGTTAGCGTAATGGGACTTCTTGTCTCAAGCCGACAGTCTAAATAAAGGACTACTATACTATACAATAATATACTATATTTGTGTTAATCACTTTCATGATATCACAACTACTCAAACTCGCTATATTAAATCTATAATAATAATAATTCTCTTTTGTGGAAGGTAATCACCAGGCGAGGTTAATGCTTAAAAGCATTTTCCATCGAACCAACGGATCCCTTCGCTACCTGGATTACCAGACTAGCACGTTAATCTACGCTGAATCAGGACCCCGAAACCCAAAGTACAGAGGATAAAAATTCCGACCCGGCGCCGGTATTCAAACCCGGGTCACCTGGAGTGCAAGCCGAGCATGACTGTTACCTCTAGGTTGGCTACTAGAACTGGTGTATTGAACGTATCATCTTGTATTAAGTGCATTGGTAGTCAAGTGGTTGACGCGTTAGTCTGGTAATCCAGGTATCGTAGGGATCCGTTGGTTCGAATCCTACCCAGAGAGAGCATGCATTTTTCCTGATTAATTTTAGTTTGTGACCACATAATAATAAGACTCTGAGGGTTAGGCGGTAGAAAATGCTTTGAGCATTAACCTCGCCTGGTGGTCACCTTCCACTAAAGATTGTTGTTATTATAGAACTTCTAGGTAAAATAAATTTTAAAATAAACTCAAGACACACAAGACTAGGCCATACATTCAAACTCAAGAGAAGTCACACGAACATTGCTCAGCATGGCCCCATCAGGCGAATTCAGGATCTTGGGAACATCATTAGCGATGCAGGTGTTGACATCTTCCTCTGCACAGAGAGTGATCTGATCGATGACGCATTCAATTTTATTATTATTTAAGATTATGTATGTATTTTTAAGTTTTTTTTTTTTTTTCTTTTTCAATACCTAATATTACTCGTAATTATAAAAATGGAGTAATTTCTCCGTGAACTTAACCAAAAAAAAAAAAAAAAAAAAAAAAAAAAATATTATCATTGTTTGTTGGTAGTACAAAATTATAGGACTTTTTTCTTTTCCTTGAATATTTCAACAACTTATTTTTGCCCATAATTTCGCCAATTAAGAGTGTTATTATTATCATCAAAAACGTTTTTGGTTTTGTTGACAGGGCCAAGGAGGAACAGAGAGAGACGGAAGATGTGCGAGTGAGAGGCCAGACCACCGAGCCTGGCAAGACTGAGCCTGAGGGCAAGAGTGAGATGGAAGATGAGATCATACTGTACAGCTTCGTCAAGAGTGTTCTGGCCACCAACCCAACCATGGTGAGTGTTTTGACATTTTCATGTCTTTGCTCTGGCACATAACCAAAATTATGTAGCGAAATTATGTAACGAAATATTAAATTATAAAAAGAGAGAAGAGAAAAAGTATGTGTCATGCGCACAATACGAAATTTGGTCAGTTAAGATTTAGACCTTGAATAGTAAAGATGAAAATGTCCCAATGGTTGCAGACTCGTATGCAAGCGTTTTTTAAACAAAAATTTAACATCGCTTTCAACTGCAGGGTCATATCAGTAGTCACCGTGGCAGAGTGAGTTAGCGCGCTAGGTGACCTGGGTTCGATTCCCAGCGGGGCAGGAATTTTTATGAAAAAGCTAATGCCTGTTTTTATACGGGTCTACTCTGATCATTTTTTTTGATATCTTGAACTTTTTGGACCTCAACCCCAATTTACCGGTATTTTGGGGAGGACCCGCTTTGACTAACTTTTTACTTTCCTTATCTTATAATAAGGAAAGTATTGTATTCGTCGAAAATTTGACCTACCCAGTTTTTCACATTTCTGGACGAATTATAGCCTCAGGATACCAATTGGTTTTTGGCTATTGGTCCATGCGTTTGTCATTATTCCAGCAGTAAGCCCAAGACGTATTATTATGTGGTAAAAATCCCAAGAGGGAGGGTAAATTGTCATTTCACGGCTGGGTTTCGAACCCGCCACCTCTAGATTACCAGACCACTTCTCTCTTGTCCTGGGCGAGCCCCCCCAGCACCGTGTTGGTTACCTTCCACTAAAGAGTGTTGTTATAATTATTACATTACCTACAACAAGGGTTGGGTGGAAGAGATTGCCACAGGCAATAACCCCGCCCTTTAGGTAGGACATTAACTTCATTCTCTTTTTTTTCCCTGTATCTTTGCTTAATCTTATTGTTTTTCTTTATAATTTCATTTTTTTTTAAGCTTTATTAGGTAGAACAAAAAATAAATGACAGTCTAAATAAAGCACTACTTATACTTATATTTCCTACAACAAGGGTTGATTGACTATGTTAAATATTAATAAAAATATATATTGATTGAAGGCAGTGTGGATTGCACCAAGCTTCTTGAGTTGGTTCAACTTGATTGCCGTCGTCGACTCAGAGGTTCTAAAACTTTTTATGTTAAACATTGTGCTACCAACTATACTTTCTTTTCTCCTCTCAACCGTATGATGAGAATTCAGAACAACTAGTTTTTTTTCTTCATTAACTGTTAGTAATTGTGAATTTAGATATTTTTCATCATTTTCTTTTAATTTTAATGTAATATTAACATTTTAATATTTTTTTTTTGTATCGTGTTTTAATGTATAATGGGCTCTGATCGTAAATAAATGAATCGGTACACCCGATAATTACTATTACTATTACTATATTTTTGTTCTACTTAATAAAGCTTACTATAATAATAATTCAACCCTGTCTCCCCCACACAGACGCACCAGCCCCAACTGTTCCTGCAGGGCGAGGACAAGCTCTACATCAACTTAATTATTATTATTATATTACCTACACCCCTGTCTCCTGTTCCTACAGGGCGAGGAATAAGAAAGATGGTGGAATAAGAAAGAGGAGAAAGTGAAGAAAGAGGAGAAAGTGAAGAAAGAGGGGGAGGGAGAGAGAGAGAGAGAGAGAGAGAGAGAGAGAGAGATATAAAATAAATAAAAAAATCTGTAACTTTTTTTTATTTAAAGCTTTATTAGGTAGAACAAAAAATATATACAGTAGAACACAATGAAATATAAAGAAAAACAAAAAGATTAAACAAATATACAAGAAGGAAAGACAGAGAGAAATGTCCTACCTAAAGGGCGGGGTTATTGCCTGTGGCAATCTCTTCCACCCAACCCTTTTTATAAGTAATCTGTAACTTTTGGTGGTGTACTTTGTATAATACCATATAATATCCTTACATTTTGTAGTTTACTGCAAATAAACGCCCTTGCCCAAATTGGGTGACATTGGGGCATATTATTATTATTATTATAATAATTTAGTGTTATAATTATTACAATTATAATTATTCTTATAATTATTGTTAATTTAGTTCATAGTGTGATATAATGTAATAGGTTGATTTATTTAACTGTATTGTATTACACTCAAATAAAACAAATTCAATTCAATTCAAATTCAATTCAATTCAATAATAATATTCTATTTTTTCTCAATATTCTATTATTTCTCAATATTCTATTATTTCTATTGCTTCTTCTATGTTATGTTTATGATGTATTATGTTTTAACTATCATATTGTCAAACCTATGTAAACTATCTCAATCGTGGGATTTTAAATAAAAAAAATAATAAAAAATAACACTGTCTCTCCCCCGCACAGACGCACCAGCCCCATCTGTTCCTACAGGGCGAGGACAAGCTCTACATCAACTTAATTATTATTATTATAACCCTGTCTCCCCCACACAGACGCACCAGCCCCACCTGTTCCTGCAGGGCGAGGACAAGCTCTACATCAACTTAATTATTATTATTATATTACCTACACCACTGTCTCCTGTTCCTACAGGGCGAGGAATAAGAAAGAGGAGAAAGTGAAGAAAGAGGGGGGGGAGAGAGAGAGAGAGAGAGAGAGAGAGAGAGAGAGAGAGAGAGAGAGAGAGAGAGAGAGAGAGAGAGAGAGAGAGAGATAAAATAAATAAAAAAATCTGCAACTTTTTTTTTATAGCTTTATTAGGTAGAACAAAAAATATATACAGTAGAACACAATGAAATATAAAGAAAAAAAAAAAAGATTAAACAAATATACAAGAAGGAAAAAAAGAGAGAAATGTCCTACCTAAAGGGCGGGGTTATTGCCTGTGGCAATCTCTTCCACCCAACCCTTTTTATAAGTAATCTGTAACTTTTGGTGGTGTATTTTGTATAATACCATATAATATCCTTTCATTTTGTAGTTTACTGCAAATAAACGCCCTTGCCCAAATTGGGTGACATTGGGGCATATTATTATTTCGAGGTAGTTCCTTTTTTTTTTTGCTTCTAAGTTAATAGTGAGGAGACATTTCAGTCTATCTCACTAAAACTATAACTAGTATGTTAAAACGTTTGCAGGATTACACTTTTCTGGATAGTTGTTTCTACAGAGTGTCGCATATCCAATCGCTTCAAATTTTCTTTAAATTTGCGTGAAGTAACTCCTTCACTTGACATGACAATGGGTATAATTTGGATGTTGTTCAATTTCCATGTTATTATTATTATTATAACACTGTCTCCCCCGCGCAGACGCACCAGCCCCATCTGTTCCTACAGGGCGAGGACAAGCTCTACATCAACTTCGGCTCCGGACTGTCTCGCCTCTACTCCGTGTCAGAGGCCAGCAGTGGCCCCGGGGCCCCGCTGCGGACCACCCACGGGCCCCCCTCAGGAGAAGGGCCGCCGCCGCGGGGCGGAGGAGGCGGGGGAGGTCCCTCCATCAGCTCGAGCCTGATAGAGAACAAGCAGTGGCACGTTGTGGCACTGCCCGCCACGTACGCCGCCACCAACTGGCCCATCCGGGTGAGTGAGGGGCGCCCTTCTGGGGGTTTGAGGGGGGGGGGGATTTTTTTTTTTTTAAATTCCGTTTGCACGCAACAATTAATGTTGCAATCACGCAAAGAGAATATTCCTATCTAAGAAGTGTTGGTACCAAGCAAAATGAGGTATATTTTTATTAATATTTAACATAGTCAATCAACATAAAGTAAAAATAATAATTATACATAAAAATGAGGCATCCCCGCTCCATCTTATTTCCATCTAAATTGAGTTTTTCTCTACACTTACATCTGAACTGTATTCCTCACTATCTAAGGCAAGATCTAGAAAGGAGTAATTGTTGAATATTACTAGGGAAGATCGAATTTCAAATCTTAAATGGAATGGTAAATCATGTGGCTAATTGTTTTAAGAGAAGTTCATTGCAACAAATTTCTATTAGCTATGACTTGCGGTTCACAAGATACAGGGTAGAAAGTGTATGTATGTATGATTTTATTTGTGGTGAAGCACAAGGCCCCTTCACAATTTTTGTGGGTAGCGCAGCATTACTAAGAGCCTCCTTCACATTTCGAATTATTCTATTACATTAATTTCTTTTTACTCTGGTTATGCCGCCACTGGTCGTTACTCATACAAGTAACTACTCATTTTTCCTCATGAGGTATGAGTGGACCCCGAATATCCAAGTAGAGAGCAGAAAGATTCCTGCCCAGCTGGGAATCGAACCCAGGTCACCATGCGTGCAATGCCTAGCGCGCTAACTCACTCTGCCACGGTGACTACTCTTAAATGGAATGGTAAATCATGTGGCTAATTGTTTATAGCGAAGTTCATTGCAACACATTTCTATTAGCTATGACTTGCGGTTCACAAGATAC
Organism: Bactericera cockerelli; assembly: GCA_024516035.1. Lineage (NCBI taxonomy): Eukaryota > Metazoa > Arthropoda > Insecta > Hemiptera > Triozidae > Bactericera > Bactericera cockerelli. The sequence goes on from CM044966.1 coordinate 18,336,483, forward strand.
AGGGTAAAAAGTGTGACTCTGGAGTCTTCCAAAATGTTCCCTTTAAAACGTTAAAAAGTTTGTTGAAACTTTTAACCTGAAACATGTCTCAACTAATTGTATTTAACCTTAACTCTGGTACAGTGCGCGCTTTTCGTGCCAAAATATAATATAATAATATTTATACTGTCCGATTAGGACTTTTAAGTTCCATTATTCCAGCAGTAAGTCCAAGACATATTATTAAGTGGTAAAAATCCCAAATGGAAAGATAACTTGTCATGTCCCGGCTGGGTTTCGAACCGGCGACCCCTGGAATCTCTGGATTCATAGAGTGCCGCCGCCTTTACCACTGAGCTACCGAGACAAACAGAAATAGTCCGAGTTTAGGGATAGCGTGCACTCAGATGAAATCTAATCCTGTTTCACTATTCGGCTCTACGTCATTCATCAGACTACATTACATTACATTACATTACATAATTCCTGGGGGTCTTTTCTACAAAAAAAGAAGAAATTCCTATGTTCTGCGTCCATTATTTAGAACTATTGCACCCCATTTCGCTCACTCTTCACTTTCGAAAACATCTGCTACCCTTAAGAAGTTTAGCAGGTGTTTTATGGGTTCCGAGTGGATTGTTACCAACTCTTGCCCTGGATATCCAAAAGTTTGGAGTCTTGGGAGTGCAAGTTTAGGGCACTCAAGTAGGATATGAGTGGCCGTTTCCTCACTCTCAAGACACTTTCTACACTCAACTGTGCCATTGTATACCCCAATGGTGTTTCATCAGACTAACAATGCTTCCTCTATTTTTCAGCTCGCCGCCATCGACAGTGAGGGGAAGCACCTGGCCGTGGCGGGACGCTGTGGTATCGCTCACTACTCCCTCATCACGAGAAAGTGGAAGTTGTTCGGAAACGAGACGCAGGAGAAAGATATGGTCAGTCTCTTCTTCTAAATTTTTTCCTGTGTGGTTCTTTTAAAAGATTTTTCATTTAAATACATTGAATACCATAACTTTATCAAGCAAACTGCGATTAAATTGAGCTTAAAATGTAATATAATAATATTTATATACTGCCCGATTAGGACTTTTAAGTCCCATTATTCCAGCAGTAAGCCCAATACATATTATTAAGTGGTAAATACATTGAATACCATAACTTTATCAAGCAAACTGCAATTAAATTGAGCTTGAAACGGTATAAAACATATTCCCATATTTTAGAATGGTTAAGAGTGAAAACTCAAATATCACTCATAAGAGCTGTGTCAGTGAGATTGAGAGGTACGAGGCGGAGAGTGAGAAGTATTGAGTGCGAGAATGGTGCAGGCTTGCTCAGATATCAGACATGAAGATTTTCTTTATATCCTAATAACGCAGATTATTAGATACAGGGTGGCCCATTTTAAATGACGCACCCGTTTTACTCGGCCCCTGTTGGAGATACAGAAAATTTATTCTGAGGACTTTTTCATAACTCGGAGGGGGAAATCTCGTGGTGACCTTGGATTTTTTCTCAAGGTCACCCTTCAAGGTCAGATCAAGGTCAACTTCATTTTCTTAAATAGAATGACCCATTTTTTATTTCATATTCGTAATCTACGTGAATTTCTACATTCATTACACTATTTACTTGCTATACTTGCTAGCTTCCACCTTTATTCGAAAATATTGACTTCCATACCCGGCAACGCATGTACCTACAGTTAGACGGAGCGCCAGTACACTACTTTTGCAGATTCTATTTGAATGAAAAGTACGGTAACCGCTGGATTGGACGTGGGAGTGTGCATAACTGGCCCGCAAATTCTCCTGACATGACGTCTTGTGATTTCTTCCTCTGGGGTTATTTGAAAGATTTAGTGTATAAAGAAGCTCCAATTACTCGCGAGGACATGATGGAAAGAATCCAGAGAGCATGTGAGCAAATACCGGAGATTGTGTTGTTGAAAAGTGTGGAGGAGTTTGAGAGGCGCGTTCAAATGTGTCTAGAGGTCGATGGGGGTACGTTCGAACAACTTCGGCGGCGATAGGTGCCAAGTTAGCAGGTAAGAAGAAAGTCAAACACACAAATCAATTGAATTCAGTCTTTGAAGAAAAAAGTTCATTCCGGAAAATTTCAATTTTTTTTTCTTTTTTAATTGGCTATAGAGAGATAGCAAGTAAATAGTGTAATGAATGTAGAAATTCACGTAGATTACGAATATGAAATAAAAAATGGGTCATTCCATTTAAGAAAATGAAGTTGACCTTGATCTGACCTTGAAGGGTGACCTTGAGAAAAAAATCCAAGGTTACCACGAGATTTCCCCCTCCGAGTTATGAAAAAGTCCTCAGAATAATTTTTCTGTATCTCCAACAGGGGCCGAGTAAAACGGGTGCGTCATTTAAAATGGGCCACCCTGTATATGTACGAAAAGTTAAAAAATAATTATTCAATGTAAGAGTATGTCATGTAAATAAATATTTCATTTTCATTTTATTTTATTTTAAAAAAAAATATTTAAAAAAAATCCCTCATCCAACTCAGGTTGCGTCGAAAACGCAAGCCTCTCCGAAAAAAAATCCGGTCCCCTGAGTTCTCATATCCAGGTTCAATTTATAAATAAATAAATGTTTCTTTGTGTGTGTGTTTTTCTTTGGCATTGGTAGGCAATGCCATTCCATACAGCCATTTCTTTGTGTTATTATATCACAATTTTAATGGGTAGCACAGAATTATAGGACTTTCCGTATCTCTATTATCCTAATATCTTATTTTTGCCTATCATTCCGCCACTGGTCGCTGCTCACATTTGTAATTTATTTGCATTAATAATTGTACATAAAAGGTATAATAGTTAACACGGTAACACATATTTAATGCGACTACCCCACACTAAGGGGATACAGTCCTCTTGTTTTGTGGGCTAGTTTCTTAAAGTTTCATTTTTTTTTTTAATCACCCTGTATTTAGTGCACTGGTAGTCAAGTGGTTAACGCGCTAGTCTGGTTAACCAGGTAGCGTAGGGATCTGTTGGTTCAAATCCCACCCAGTTTCCTCATTAGTTTGAGTTTGTGACCACATAATAATAAGACTCTGAGGGTTAGGTGGTAGAAAATGCTTTTAGCATTAACCTCGCCTGGTGGTTACCTTTCACTAAAAAGAATTATTATGAACCATGAGCTTGTACTTTTATTTATGTGAGGAGTAAATTCATACCTTCTCACATAAACTTTGACGATCAGTATTTAAATTAGAATTAAAAAATATTGGGGGGGGGGGGGGGGGGGGGGGGGGGGGGTAAAAATAATTAAGAATTCAAATATAGTAGGATTGTAAGATGACACTTTTCTGAATTTTCCATTTCACTGATTTCCGGATGCCAACAATTTCAATGTTCTTCGATTGAAATTATTATTTTCATTATATTATGATCTATTCCACTCAGGTCGTATTCGGCGGCATCCTCTGGTACGCGAGGGCCTGGGTGGTGGTGGGCTGCTACTCCATCCCGAGCGAGACCGATGAGATCCGATTCTACCCGAAGGATCTTCGGCTGTGCAACGATCACGTGATCTCGGTCCCGGTGTCGGGCCAGGTGTTTCTGTTGGAGAGTCTGCGCAGTCGCGTGCTGGCCTTCACGGCGGACGGTCGCATCTACATCTACAACGTGGAGGACACGCGTGAGTGGGAGTAAATAAATAAACCTTTATTTGGAACATAAATATTACATACATCAAAAATAATACAATGTATATGTCATATATCAGAACAACTGGTTCCAATATAAGTAGGAGTAGTTTTAGTTTTTTTTCTTCTACCAAGGATTTCATCGTGTTCTGCGCTGCGGACACTTTTATCACTCATAATGAAATGCCTTTTGTCATATGATAGTTCTTTTAGAATTTAAATTGTTCTTTTAGAATTTAATGTTTTTATGACATGTTTATAATTTGTATAGAGGTATTGTACCGTTAATAAATGTACCCGTATACCGGGCATTATTATTATTATTATTATCAATACACACACACGGTATTTTAATCAAACATAGACATATATTTTACAACAGCAAATAGGAAAAATCTGGTGTAAAGATCACACGACTTTCCTTATCCCAAAAATGAAGTCGAATTCCGCCACTGGTGACTCAACGGTAACAGATAGCTAAAAATCAATGCCACAGGTTACAAATCCGCCGCTTTATCAATCAAGCTACTGAGGTCGGTAGAAAAAAAAATTCTTTCTATTTCAGCTGACAGTCGACTCAACGTGACCCACATTCAATCTATCGACGTGTCCAGCCTGTGTGTCCACCCCGCCTGCATCGTGTCCATCACTCTGACCACCATGCTTTCTATTTCAGCTGACAATCGACTCAACGTGACCCACATTCAATCGATCGACGTGTCCAGCCTGTGTGTCCACCCCGCGTGCATCGTGTCCATCACTCTGACCACCATGCTTTCTATTGGGGTTTGGTGGAAGAGAAAGCCACAGGCTTTAACCTCGCCCCTTGGTTCACTACATATTCTATTTTGTTTTTTTTTTATATATATCATGTCCTATTTTGTTGAATGTATGTAGTTGACCAATAAAGAGTTTAATAATAATAATAATAATACTAATATTTCAGCTGACAGTCGACTCAACGTGACCCACATTCAATCGATCGACGTGTCCAGCCTGTGTGTCCACCCCGCGTGCATCGTGTCCATCACCCTGACCACCATGAGGCCTGAGGCCCGCTCCGGCCACGTGGCCACGCCTGCACGAGGCCCGTGGACACGCGACAGCTTCGTCATGAATGTGAGCGGCCGACTACTGCTTGTGCACCAGCTGGATGATGATCAGGTGAGATATCGTCGGCTAGAAGGTAAAACAGACCAAGTGACAGTTGGTCATTTCTCGATTTTTTTTTTTTTTTAAGCTTTATTAGGTAGAACAGAAAATATAATTATACAGTAGAACACAATGAAATATAAAGAAAAACAAAAAGATTAAACAAATATACAAGAAGGAAAAAAGAGAGAAATGTCCTACCTAAGGGCGGGGTTATTGCCTATGGCAATCTCTTCCACCCAACCCTTCTTCTTTTATTCTATCTTATTATTATGAAACACTAGCGGGCTGTCGCCCGCTTTGCTGGCCGAGGCATGGCCGTGAAAGCAAAAAATCCTTTTTCGCCATTGGCAGGTGTTGTAGTGGGAATTTCGAAAAAATCCCGTCTTATTGCACATCTAGACCATAAGACAAAGCTACTGACTCACTCACTGATTCATCACTGTTTCTCCGAACTGGTAAGTCCTAGGAAGCTGAAATTCGGTAGGTAGCTTTGTCTTATAGTCTAGATGTGCAATAAGACGGGATTTTTCGAAATTCCCACTACAACACCTGCCATTGGCGAAAAAGGATTTTTTGTTTTTACGGCCATGCCTCGGCCCGCAAAGCGGGCGATAGCCCGCTGGTAGGTACATATTAAGCTAATATATCTTATCTTAGCTAATATAATATATCTTCTTCTTTTATTCTATCTTATTATTCCCGAATGGAGAGTAAAACCCCCGTTCTAATTCAGGACGTTAAATCAAATAGAATCGTTAGCGTTAGGAAGGGCACCCAGCCGTAAAAAAATGTGCCACAACCAACCAACCTCTACTGAGGTCGAAAGTAAAACTAGAGTAGTAAATTAATGAAAAGGAACTCCCCTGCCCCCCCCCCCCCCCCCAAGGTGGTCGCCGCCCCCACCGTCCTCGCCTCGAACGTCGAAACCATCTGGGTCCCGCCCTCCCCCTCTAGCTCCTCCCACTCCTCCACTCCCCCCACTCCTCCCACCCCCCCTCCCGGCCCCACCTCACCGAGGGCCTGTGGATGTACTGCGGCGTGGCGGGCATGCGCGTCTGGCTCCCGCTGTTCCCGCCCCGCGCGCAGCAAGAGGGGCGGAGCCTAATCGCAGGAGGAGGAGGAGCCAGCACGCCGGGTGGCGCCGCCCGACACAGTTTCATCTCCAAGCGGATCATGCTCCCCTTCCACGTAAACATCTATCCTCTGGGTGAGTAATAAAATACTTGTAAAAAGTAAAAAAAATCATAAATGTAAAAAAAATGTTGATTTCTCTAATTGTTCGAAAAACTTTTATACAAGCGGTTAACATCGGTCATTTCTGACAAGAAACTTATACCAGACCATCAGTTTGGGTTCAGAACAAAACACTCTACCATAGAACAATTGCACAGACTTTTTCATATGATAGAAAAATCAATAGAAGAAAAGAAAGAATGCTCCGCAATATTTCTAGACGTAACTAAAGCATTTGATAAAGGTATGACATGAAGGCTTGAAATTCAAATTGAAAAAAATGTTGCCAGAAAAACTTGCAAAAATTCTTGAAACATACCTCTCAAATCGGTATTTTAGAATTAAACATGAAGATGCATATTCTGAACTGCAAGAAATATGTGCAGGCGTTCCCCAAGGAAGCGTACTTGGACCAGTCTTATATCTATTATACACAAGTGACATGCCTGGGGAAGAAGAAAACACTATTGCCACATTTGCTGATGACACAGCATTTTTGGTAGTTGGAGATAATACCGAAGAAACATCATCAGAACTCAACCAAACCCTCTCCAGATTTCAAAGGTGGACTTCAAAATGGAGAATAAGACTAATTGAGAGTATGTAGGTTCATGTGGATTTTACCAACAGAAATCAGCACTACACACCGATTTACATCAATAACAAAATCATTCCCTTCTCAAATCAAGCGAAATACTTGGGAATGACTCTCGAAGCAAAACTGAAATGGAAAGAACACGTAAAGAAGAAAAGAACTCAACTTGATATGAAGTACAACAAGATGAAATGGCTATTGGGACGCTACTCTCCACTTCCCATCGAGAATAAACTTTTACTATACAACCAGGTCCTGAAACCAGTTTGGACCTATGGTATCCAGCTTTGGGGCTGTACCAGCGCATCCAACAGACTCATTATAGAGAGATTTCAGAACAAAGTGCTAAGAGGCATTGTCAATGCCCCATGGTACATTAGGAACAACTTACTGCACCGCGACTTGGGAGTTGTGTCAGTTAGAGAAACAATGCAAATTTATGCCTCAAAACATCAACAGAGGCTAGAGGTACATGAAAATATTGAGGCCGTCCATCTTCTCAATGTTTCTGACCTTGTTAGAAGATTAAAGAGGAAGAAACCATTTGAACTGGTATAAATTACTTTATTACTTACTTTTATACTTCGTAACGGTACAGCGCAAAATGTAACCACCTCAACTAGAATTAGGAATATTTATGTTTATGTACATATATTTTACTTTTTACTATAACCTTTTTAGAATAAAATTGCTTATTAGATTTAGGGCGGAATTAATAGACGTTTTTGTAATACCTCTGTGGCGCTAAGTCACCGATTGCGTACTGTGTAAGATAGGGAAAACCGACACTTATCAACGACTTAAGTTATTGATGTTGTCTATTAATTCCACCCTTAATCTAGATTGTAATGTATCAATAAATGCCCAAAGTGGGATTTATATTGAAAAAAAATCCTCTGAAATTGTCGATATCTTAAAGTAACGCCAAAGTCCGCCCGTCGAATATCCGCCACGGGCGTCTCCGCAAATTACGTTTTTGAGAAAAAATCTTTAATCAAATTTTATTATACATTTTGAAACGGAACAGTGCGAAACGGAACGGAACAGTCTTAATAAAATGCACTGTTTCTCTCAAAATGTAAACAAACCGAGGAACCGAGCCGGGGACTCGGTTATTTTGGTGAAACGGAATGTTCTAGCTTCTGATTGGTTCTCATTCTGCGTCTTTTTGATAATGGAATATTAAATGAGAGCTCCAAATTTTGAATCTGCATTTTAAATTTATTTTTGAAATGAGATGAGCTAAGAACCAATCAGAGAAGACCTACACAAATACAGCTGATTACAGGAATTTCACTTCTGTTGATCTCTGAAATGACCTTGTTATATTTTCATTATCTTCAACCAATCAAATAGAACGATGTTCCGTTCCGTTTCACTCTGTTCCGGTTCAAATTTTATAATAAAATTCAACTTTTATCTGGTCTATCCCCAGGCATCCTGTATGAGGAGGCTATTCTGCTGGGGGTGGAGAACGACGCCGCCCTGTACAGCTCCGCGGATCCCAAGAGTGTCTTCTCCCTCCCCTTCTCCCTCCTCAAGAGAACCAGCCAGGTCTACATCCACCAGATTCTGCGCCAGCTCATCCGACGCAATCTCGGTACGTGACGACTCAAAGGGTTAATGTAGATTATTCAAAAACACTCTAAAAGATAAACTACTGAACCTCGTCTAAATGAATACAGTCTAAATGAATTCCAGGATAGCCTGGAGAACCACATTCCCAGAGAGAAAGAAAGTAAAATTTATTCACAAACAACTGACATCACTATCGATGCTTGCCATAGGACACAGTACTCTTCTTAATTGTGTTTTGAAGTAGACAATGACAATGGTTATATTTCAGGATGGTTTGTATAGGTGGTTATGAATTATGCGACAAGAACCGCGAATAGCTGTGATAACAATGTCATTAATCATAGATTTCGGGAGATTGAATATTTTTCGAAAGTTTTCCAAATTCTTTGTGACAGCTCCTATTTTTCTATCTAATCATATCTAAGTTCCTATTTTATCCAATCTAATACCAAGTTTTTCTATACCATTTTTATTTTTATTTTACTTTTTTATTTTTTTATCCACTAGTCCTGAAAATATATCAGTTACCTTTACCTTTATCTACCACCTAATTTTATCAATGTAATTTTTATATCTTTTAACTCTCTCTTGATATATCATGTACCTTGTACCTAGCACACATACAAAAATGTATATTAAATGCTACAATAAAAAAAAAATAAAAAAATAAAAGATCACTAGGCGGGGTTATTTAGGTAGGACTTTAGCTTCTTTCTCTTTTTTGTTCTTGTTTCTTTGCTTAATCTATTTAATTTTCCTTTTTAATTTCATTGTATTTTACTGTATATATTTTTGTTCTACCTAATAAAGCTTACTATAATAATAATAATCACTGGTGCACTAGTAGTCAAGTGGTGAACGCAATATAAAGAAGGCGTCCTAATTGGGCAGTATAAAGAAGGCAATAGTATTATTATTACTCAGCAAAAATTCGTTTTATTCAGGACGAGTCAACAAAAGTTTCTTTAAGACTTTGCTTAGTCAAGTGGTTAATGCGCTAGCCTGGTAATCCAGGTAGCGTAGGGATCCGTTCGTTCGAGTGCCACCCAGTGCATGAATTTTTTCCTCATTAATTTGAGTTTGTGACCACATAATAATAAGACTGAGGGTTAGGTGGTAGAAAATGCTTTGAGCATTAACCTCGCCTGGTGGTTACCTTCCACTAAAGAGTGTTATTATTATTATTATTGATAAGGCGGTGGGTGGACTTGTAATCTGGAGGTCGGTGGTTCAAGTCCTAAGTTGAGCAAATGTTTAGTAAAGTGAGTTTGAGTGGTTGTGACATATGTACAGTACAAATAATTCTTGATGTTTATTATGTATTAAATAACATGTTCGTCTATCGTGTTCCTCTATAAGTACGGGGTGTACTTATAGAGTTATTATTATAACAATGAAAAAATGGAAACAATATACAGGGTGGTCCAGAAAGTTTGCACCAAAATGATAGGGGTAATAAAAGAGACCATTTCCAACAAAAATATTCCCGGACATTTTCCTTTATTTTTTGTCGTTTTCAAAATGGCGGCCAAAACGTGTGTTTTTCAAATATGTGTGTTCAGAACGTTGACAGCCTAAATGAGCATGATCATTAAAACATTGAACGGGTTAATTTAACTTATTTTAATTAAAATTTTATTTTCAATTCAAAAATGCAATCCGTTTTTTTCTAGGTGGTACAGAAAAAAATAAAAAAATCAAAAGCCAACCAAAGTCGGAATATTTGAAAAACACACGTTTTGGCCGCCATTTTGAAAACGACAAAAAATAAAGGAAAATGTCCGGGAATATTTTTGTTGGAAATGGTCTCTTTTATTACCCCTATCATTTTGGTGCAAACTTTCTGGACCACCCTGTATACAATAAAAAGGACGAAAAAAAAAGAGAAATATATATAATTATATGTCCTAACTAAAGGGCGGGATTATTGCCTATGGCAATCGCTAATAATCTATATATATAAAATCCATTTACATTCATTCATAATCAACGCAGAGCCTAAACAGCTGGGCCGATTGACTTGAAATTTTGCAGGAAGCTTCCCCTTATGATGTAGGGGCGTACTAAGAACGGATTTTTTTTAAGGAAACAGGAGTTCTCAACTTATGGCCAAAAATTAACATTTATTGATAATCAACGCAGAGCCTAAACGGCTGGGCCGATTGACTTGAAAGTTTGCAGGAAGCTTTTCCTTATGATGTAGGGGCGTACTAAGAATGGATTTTTTGAAGGAGACAGGGGTTCTCAACTTATGGCCAAAAATTAACATTTATTCATAATCAACGCAGAGCCTAAACGGTTGAGCCGATTGACTTGAAATTTTGCAGGAAGCTTCCCCTTATGATGTAGCGTACTAAGAACGGATTTTTTGAAGGAAACAGGGGTTCTCAACTTATGGTCAAAATTAGTCATTTTTAGAGTGTTGTCAGATTCTCAAAAGGGCTGAGCTGAATGACTTGAAATTAGGCAGAAAACTTCTTTCAGTGATGAAGAAGCTTACTATGAAAGGGTTTTTCAAAGATAACAGGGGTCCTCAACTTATGGACAAAAGTAGACATTTTAGCGTCTTGCAAGATTCTCAAAACGGTTGAGCCGAATGACTTGAAATTTGGCAGACAGCTTTTTTTGTGATGTAGGGGAATAATAAGAAACAAATTTTAAAAGAAAATAGGGGTTCTCAACTTATGGTCAAGCTGGATGGCGAATACTATGTTTTTCGACTCATGAAAGATACCTTCCTGTCATACATTTGGCCGTCCACTTTGAAAATGGACAAAAGGTAGTTTTTACAACCGAAAATATCCATCAGAGAATTGACAACCCGCCCAAAACAACATTAATGGCGTTTTTCCAACTATGCAACCAAGATGAATTTGCAAAGACTCTTTTTTATAATGAAGTACCAGCATTTTATGTGTGGAAAAAACAACATGTTCCAAAGAAGGAAAAAAGGATCAATTGTTCCAGGACATCCGGGTGTAAAAAAAGACCACGTTCTTGGTAGAGTTTATACCGTACATCCGAATGACTCAGAATGTTTCTACCTACGATTACTTTCTACATAAAGGACCTACTTCATTCAGAAGCCTCAAAATGGTAGGCGGCATTGAATACCCTACGTTCCATGCTGCATGCCTAGCCATGGGTTTGTTACTTGATGATGCGCAAGCAATGTGAACATTATTACCAACAGAACATATTTGGCAGAAATTTCATACAACACGTTTCAAATGAGGTCTTTTGTCTCTGAAAAAGTGCCATTACTCAATAGTGAACAGAGATACGTGTAGGAAACTGTACTTCAGAGCGTCACTTCATCTCTTGATTCTGTAGGTAATAGTTTGTTCTTCCTAGATGCTCCAGGTGGAACATTCTTAATAAACCTTTTGTTAGCTACAATACGCAAAGATGGAAATATTGCCATTGCTGTTGCATCGTCCGGTATTGCCGCCACACTGATAGAAGGAGGCCGCACTGCTCATTCTGCTTATTGCCGCTCAATTTAAATTCAGTAGATACACCAAGCTGTACTATTGGAAAGCAAAGTGATATGGCCAAAGTCCTCAGGGATTGCAATTGATCGTATATGATGAATGTACAATGACTCATAAAACTGGCTTAGAGACAATGGACCGTACTCTAAAAGACATTTGTGGTCTGGAGATTTTAGACAAACTTTACCCGTTGTGCCACGTGGAACAAGAGCTGACGAAATGAAGGCATGTTTAAAATCATCCATTTTGTGGCCACAGATAACTGTTCTTTCTTTAAAGTTGAATATGCGTGTACACCTTCACGCTGATCAAAATGCAGAAGTTTTTTCGAAGCTTTTGCTTCGGATAGGTGATGGACAGTTACCTGAACAAAATGAAAAAACTCTAATTCCTACCGAACACTGTCAGTTATTAGTCGATTACAACACCTTCCTAGACACTATCTACCCCAATCTAGATGACCTAAGTGTTGTTGTCCCTGTTTGGCTAAAGATAAGGGCCATACTAACACCAAAGAATGATAATGCTCTGGAAATTAATAATGACTTATTAAAAAGAATGCCTTCTGAACTATCAACTTACGAATCCGTAGACACTGTTGTGGAAGAGGAAGAAGCCATCCATTACCCAACCGAATTTCTTAATACACTAAATCCTCCTGGCTTGGCACCCCATCGGCTATGCCTTAAGGTTGGAGCACCAATAATATTACTAAGAAATCTGAGACCCCGAAATTGTGTAACGGCACGCGGCTTCAAATTACATCCTTAAAAAAAAAACATTATCGAGGCAGTTATATTCACAGGGGCTGGTGCAAGTGAAACGGTATATGTACACAGGATTATTTTTGTCGGCGCGGGGGTTCGAACCCGGGACCTTCCGCATCGTAAGCGAGTGCTTAACCACTGAGCTATTTGTGTGCTCATTTAATCTGTTCATTAGCAACTATGCACATGGGTTCTTTTTTTTAATGGAAGGCAGGAAAAAATCTTTCAAAGACACCCAGATCCTGCCTGGGGTGTGGGATTTCCACCCACTAAAAACCCACCTTCTCTAAAAGCTAACCGCACTTGCAACCGAAAAATATCATTACTTCAAGTGCGGCGCTGTAGGGCACCTACTGATTTCGTTGTAGTGCCCTCCCATCTCTCTCTTGGGTTCTAATGTGATTTCCGACTACCACTTTAATTTCAAAAGAGTTCAATTCCCCAGAAAACTATGTTTTGCCATGACGATAAATAAGGGCAAACTCTTGAGCTAGCTGGAATTGACCTTAGAACGATTGCTTCTCCCACGGTCAGCTCTATGTTGCTTTTTCAAGAGTAAGGTCTGCCAAGTCCCTCATTGTGTTACAGCCAGCTGGTATAACAAAGAACCTGGTGTATAAGGAAGTGCTTCAATAACCATAAAACTTATGCAGCGGCGGTGGCCATGCCTTAACTAAAATGTGGCCATGCCTTGGCCACGCGAAGCGGGCGTAGCCCGCTAGTAATAGTATGAATTTACTCCTCACATAAACTAAGGAAACCTGTAAATGAAAATACAAGTATCTCCTTCTTAATAATAGTTTATTTATTTATTTTCTTTATAAAGAAACATTTATACAAAGGTACTTCTCCCAAGCTTTGAAAGGCTTCTAAGAGGTCTATAAATTTTTGTTGCTGTTTTATTTAGAGTTCAACAATTTTATTTTTCCACGCCACCAGCGTTGCTTAACTTGCGTGATTACCGTTCTCCCCGCAGGCTATCACGCGTGGGAGATCGCGAGGGCGTGCACATCGCTCCCTTACTTTCCTCACTCGCTCGAGTTGCTTCTTCACGAGGTGCTAGAAGAGGAAGCAACGTGCAAGGAGCCGATTCCGGACGCTCAGCTGCCGAGTGTGATAGAATTCATTCAGGAGTTCCCCGTCTACTTGTCTACCATTGTGCAGTGCGCGCGGAAAACCGAGATAGCTCTTTGGGGGTGAGTCTTGTCGATTATTTACTGTCCCCATTGTGCAGTGCGCGTGGGAAACCGAGATAGCTCTTTGGCGGTGAGTCTTGTCGATTATTTACTGTCCCCATTGTGCACTATTGTGCAGTGCGCGCGGAAAACCGAGATAGTTCTTTGGGGGTGAGTCTTGTCGATTATTTATTATTATAATTATTATTAAATTCTTTATTATTAAAGACATATACAGGGTCCGCCAGAAAAAGAGCCACTCGAAATATCAAGAGAACGGAATAAAATTTAAAAAAAGGCTAAAAAACGTATACCATTATGTCGAGGGGGAAACCTTTTCTACTTGTCTTTGGTTTTTTATCATTACCAGGGGCGGCCCCAGGGGGTCAAATTTGGAATCTTAAATGGAACCACCCTATTCGTAATACATTCATTTGTTTATTTTCTCAGGTACCTGTTTGCAGCGGCTGGTAAACCCAAAGACTTATTTCAGCAGTGCCTACTAGCCAATGAGTTGGAGACCGCTGCCTCCTATCTGATAATATTGCAGGTTAGTTCAATAAATTCTACAAGTTTGACATCCAATCTTTTTTCACTTTGCCTTTTTCCAAACCTACTTGGGGTCGGCATTTGTTCCACCTCATGGTTGAGGTTGGTTGGTTGTACGGCTGGATGCTGTTCCTAACGCCAACGATTTTATTTGATTTAACGTCCTGATTAGAACGGGGGTTTTACCCTCCTAAAAAAATAACAAATGTTTATTTATTTATAAACAATTGGACCAAGCTTTATTTACATTTTTTTATTTATACAATGAACATGGTAACAAGTTGTGCAATAAATATAAACAAAGCCTGATAAAGGGTGGTGATAATGCCTTCGGCATTCTCTTCCACACCACCCTTGATTACAGGAAACAAAAACAGTTGGAAAAATACATAAGAAAACATTTACAATATTAAAATATAAAATATATAAACAATTAAAATTTGGGAAAAGAAGGGAAGGGGGGGGCGGGGGGGGGAGAATTAGCAAATATAATAATAATATACACTGGAGACCACAATTAGGGGAACGCTCGGATGATTTCGAATTTAATGTACTGTGTTCACTTTAGGAACCCCTATTTAACTTTATATTATTACATATACGGTGGTCTATCAATGTATGCTACATTTATACAGATGTATCCCACTAAGGGACAAATTCTACAAGTTTACTGAGAGTACTTCTAAAATCCATGATTTCATGGATACCCGACGAACGTGGAAGTTTCATTATTCTCTTACCTAAGGTCAAGTGCTAACGTTTGGTGACTTTATGAAGCTTTTAATTGTCAAATAAAGTGATTTTCTTACAATATGTCCGATTTGAGTAAAGTAGAGGTTGCCCGGGCGGTTGCGTTGATTGAAGCCGTACAAACCTACAGAACAGTGGCAAATTCCCTTCGCGTGTCAAAATCAGTGATTCATCGAGTTGTTAAACGCTGCAGGCAGACTGGTGAATACAGAAGGCGACGTGGACAGGGTCTCAAAAGGGTCACAAACCAAAGAGAAGACCGCTACATAACGCTCACTGCACTGAGAAACCAGTTTATACCCGCAACTGCTGTCCGTGGGGAGCTGATACGAAGCCACAGTGTGAATTTTTCTGTTAAAACAATAAGAAGAAGACTCAGAGAGCGTTCTGTGACGTCCCACAGAGCCAAGCGATCGCCTCTTCTCAATCACCAGCACAAAGTTGAAAGGGTCGTGTACGCAAACAACTACCGAAGATGGTCAATGCGTGAATGGGGAAGGGTATGTTTACAGACGAATGTAAATTTAGCTTGAAGTCAGATGACAACCGTATCCGAGTACTTAGACGCCCAAATGAACGGTCCTCACAGTGCAATATTTTTGGAAAAGTCCAATTTGGTGGCGGTTCCATCATGGTCTGGGGGGGTATAAGTTTTAACGGCCGTACAACCCTGTATATCCTGGAAGGAGGGGCACTGACTGCTGAGCGGTACAGGAGAGAGTTTCTTGAAGGTATTGTCCTTCCTTTCAAGCCCTTCATTGGGGAGGAGATGCTCCTGATGCACGACAATGCTCGTCCACACGTGGCAAACCAGGTGAAGCGCTTCCTTCAGGAGGTGAACTTGGAGGTCCTCCAACACCCTGCTCGCTCTCCGTATATTAATCCCATAGAACATGTATGGGACCATATGGAAAGGGCCATCCGGAACAGGAATCCACCCGTGGACACCATAGCGCACCTCAAGAAGGCAGTTGTTGAAGAATGGGATCGGATGCCCCAATAATTCGTCCAGAATCTCATCCGAAGCATGCCGAGGCGATTGGACACCCTACTTTGTGTTAGGGGAAGCAATACAAAGTATTGAGCCCACATATTCCAGAGATTTTTCAAAATCTGGAAATTTCAAATCTTTGTTTTTGTCACTTTTTCGACATTGTTTGATTATTGTCAAAAAATAAAATTTTCCCTTTGAAGTAGCCCAAAAAAAGGACTTGTTTCATGTTCCCAACAAAAATACCTATCTTTCAGATCATGTTTCATCACCACAATTTATACAATTCAAGGTGAACTCCATAAAAGCGTTCCCCTAATTGTGGTCCCCAGTGTATAAAAAAATTACTGATCCATGTGAAACATATATTCTTTTAGTTTCATCTTAAACGACATACGACTTTCCGAGACTCTGAGTTCCTCTGGAAGTCGATTCCACAACCTTGCAGCATTAACAGAGAAACTCTTACTCATGAAATCTGTATAATGCATGGGAATGTTGAGGAGATGACGTGATCGTGTATTATGTGTGTGAAAACTTTGTAATGGATGAAATGAAGAATGAAGGTGATGATTCTTCGTTCATTGTTTTCCACAAAAGACATAATAGAGACATTTCGCATTTACCTTATGGGGTCCCCATAATCAATCCCCATAACGATAAGTTTATCGGTTTCGTGTCTCGTAGGAAGAAGATTTTTTTACATTTCGCATCATCACGATACACGATAACGAAAACTCAAGCGCCTCTACCGGATATTCTAAGAAAGCTTTTCATCCAAACAAAATAATATTTTTTTTGAAATTTAAATTTTCAATTCATTCTCTTTTCGACTTTTGTAGGTAACTATGTTCTGCTTTAAATCTATACCTATATAAATGCCAAAGTTAACACTCATTCATCTCGATTTCTCAGCACTGGTATGTGATAGAAGGCTGAAATTTTGTTGGTCACTTTTAGGTCTTAGATGTGCACTAAGAAAGGATATTATTATATTCTAACCGGGCCGCCAGCCGCGGGGGAAAAGGAGCGCATTGTCACCTTTACATCACTATTTCTCCGTACCGGTAAATTTCTGGTGGCTTAAAATGTATGGATAGGTTGATTTTATATTGTAGATGTGCAATAAGAAATTTTATTTTATTATATTCTAAATGGGGCGCCAACCGCGGGGGAAAAAGAGAGTCCTAGAAAGTGTGTGGTGTGTGTGTTTGTCTGGTGTGTGTCTTTTAATGATAACTATTGCCAAACCTTCTCTGTAATTATTATTATCTGGCCAGCTGATGGGGGGTTCTTTAAAGAAAGCGAGGTTGATTTGAAGACGCTCAAAGAAATGCAGTATCTCCTTGCTTATTAAAACAGAGAGCCCTTCCTGAACCAGCTCCTTCAGCTGACGTTTTTGCAGTTTAGGATTTATGATCCTAGAATTCTCTGAACTCTCTGTGTCTGATCCTGCGGATATCTTTTCTGCCATTCTGGATTTTTCTTTGTCAGCATCGAAGGCCAGGCCAACCGTCTCTGCATTTAAATTGCAGAGGTGGTTTGAAAATTTGGTCAAACCTCTGTCTGCTATTTCTTCATCAATAGTCTCGTACTCTAAAGGTGCAATTCCGATCCTAGCGACCGCAACGCGCGACAGGCGACTGAAGCTAACTACTGCTATCTGTGTATTTTAATGAAGTACTTACCAAAGCACGCGACCGGGTCGCGCGACTGGTAGGAGCTACTTTAAGCAGCAAAATGGTCGCGGTCGCTAGGATCGGAATTACACCTTAAGAGACTCTGCAACATTTTGAAGTCTTGCATAGGTGCCAGCTGGGCCTTAGGGGCATTAAACCACGCTTTGAAAAAATGTACTCTAGGAATCGTCAAGATTATGTCCAAGCGCTTCCATCGTTGCTTCTAGTACTCGAGTGGCATTTCTGTCAGTTATCCCACACCGATCCAAAATCAGAGATTGCTTCATGTTTAGAAATTCCCTGGTGACTCGCATTCTTTTGCAACCAGAAGGTCCAGGAAGTTCCTCGCTATCTTGAGAAGTGCAAATGTCCATTTACATTACATGTCCACCTGGTAGGAGTCTCAGCCCCAGAGTCTTAAAAGAAAAAAAACTTCTTTTCTAAAAACAATTATGGTCAAAAACATTAAATAACAGTTAGAATAAAATGGCATGTATTAGCCATGGGTTGCATTATATAAAAATAATACCTACTCTCGTTTTTGAGGGAAAAGGTGCCATTTTGCTCGCTCGGACTAAAAGTTTCTAAAGACTAAAAGTTTTTGACCATAATTATTTTTAGAAAAGAAGTTTAAAAGTGTCCAGAATATAAAACATTCAAAACAATGCATGTAAGCTTTCATTTGAGATAAACTTAAAGACAAAGTACTGAGCCGTTCCAGAGTTACGGCTCCGAAGCCTCGCTCACCAGCCAAAAATTGCAATTTTTCCAAACTTTGAGCGCCCAGCGGCTATTTATTTTAATATCTGAATAGACTGCACACTTTGTGGGGTTGGCAGATAAATCTTTCTGACATTGATTTTTTAAAATCACCCTAACTGTGCATCTTCCAAATGATCCATTATGGCAAAGTCGAATTCATCATCACTTATTTCACCTATCTCATTCAGAAAAAAAAGTGCTTCTTCAATTGACATAATTACACAGAATATAAAATACTGTCAATACAGATAAAACAAAAAAATGCAGATAAAAGAAAAAAGAAGAAGAAAAAAAAAACACTTGCCAAAAAAATCTTAAAATTTTCAGAGTTAAGATGTAAAAATTATTTCAACTGTATGTAAAAAAGTGGGCACGGAGGTTTATTTTATAAATATGTATTTTTTTTTAAAATCACGCGGTATTTTGAGTCAAAAAATTCTTTATCGTTTACGAAGAGAGAACCCCATAATCCACTCGAATTATGGGGATCCCGATAACCATAACCAAACTCCGATAATTTTTGTCATGCGCAGAGACGCAAATTCGAGACTTTATCGTTATGGGGATAGGTTATCGGGTCCCGATAACTTTGCGAAATCTTACTAATGTCTGATGCTCCAGTCTTCTCGTAATAGTCAACCACGTCAGCGATCTTCTGAGGTCAGAAACATGATCATATTTCTTTAAACCGAAGATATAACGTACGCAAGCATTTTGATAAATTTGAAGTTTTTTCATGAGAAGTCCACTAATATTGCTGAAAACTACTCCTCCGTATTCAATAGTTGGGAAAATGAGAGAAGTACATAGGAGCTTTTTTGTCTTAAAAGGTAAAAACCTTTTAAGACGATTTAATGAATGAAATTTTCTGAAGACTTTTTTCCCAACATTAATGACTTGTAAATAGCAAGATAGATTTGAATCAAATAGGAGGCCCAAGTTTTTGACTGAATTGGAAAGAGGAATAATATTAGAGTTGAAGATAATGGGATGGACTATATGTTTCGATAACCTATCAAGAAGGGGCGATGATCCTATTATAATACTTTGAAATTTCTTGGGATTTGGTAGAATACCATGAACTATAGTCCACTCATGTAATTTCTGGAGATCAATATTAAGCATGTCAATAGCTTGATTAATATTGTCGACTGAACAATGTATATATAGTTGTAGATCATCAGCATATAAATGATAAAAACAATGCTGAAATATTTTTCCGGTGGCATTTATGAAGATTGAAAACAATATGGGACCTAAAATACTGCCTTGAGGTACACCTCTTGTAGTAAACAAAAGGTTGGAAAATTGTTCACCGTTGACAACCAATTGTTGACGATTTCTTAGATATGTCGAAAACCAATGCAAAATAGAAGGCGAGAAATTAAAATGTTTTTGAAGTTTGATTAGAGGAATGTCAAAATCAACCGAGTCGAAAGCTTTACTAAAGTCTGAAAGTAGAAGAATAGTAACTTGAGTTCTATCCATACTTCTACGGATATCATCAGTTACTTTCAACAGTGCAGCAGTAGTTTGTATACAGGGTGTCCCACCAAACTTGGACACCTCAAATTACTCGGCCCCTGAAAGAGTTTTTGAAAAATAAAAAAATCTAGGGTACATGTGCTAATTATGCGGTTTTAGTTATGGAATTTTTTTTATACAGGGTGGTTCAAAAGTCAGAAATTGAGGTGTCAACTTTCGATTTTTAAATGGATCGACCTGAATTTTATTTGATAATTTTACTTCTAAATGATTCCTGAGTATTTTTTTAAACAAAAATATTACATACAGGGTGGTTTTTTTTCGACCAATTTTTTTTCTAATTCTTGAATAACTCAAGTTCGGTTAATTTTTTCGATAACAAGAAGAGAATGTGTTTGTGTAATGAATACACGCACTTTTAATTGGCATCAAAAAATTTTATACAAGGTGGTTCACAAGTGAAATAATGACTTGATTTTTTTTTGAAACCGAGTTTTTTTAATTTTTTATTTAGGATTAATAATTCTCGTCAAATTTTACACATTTTTCGTTAGTCATATCGAAAAATAAAACTAAAGTGTTGTACAGGGTGAGACATAATTTTTTTTGTAACACCCTGTATATGGGCAGTCAAAGAGACGCAAAATTAAATATAAAGACTAAATATGCAAGAAAAACTTTGATTTTTAATTAAACTAAAAAGTTATGGTGTTTTAACTAATATTGTCGCATGGACCACCCTATAGATATTTTCTTAAACCATCATATGGGTAGTCGAAACTGTTTAAAATTGAACGAGGAGTCCAAATCTGAAAGAAAAAAAATGAATTCAAAAAGCCATGCTCAATTTTGTGTCTACACCTACCTACTTTTTATTTCAAGTTTTAAAATCATTCAGTGTGGACACCAAATTGAAAATGGCTTCAAATTCGTGTTTTTTACTTGTTTTTCCCACATGATTCGAAGTGTTCGTTGAATTTTATACAACTTAGAATACCTACATGATAGTTTAAGAAAATATCTACAGGGTGGTCCATGCGATAATAATAGTTAAAAAACCATAACTTTTTAGTTTAATTAAAAATCAAAGTTTTTCTTGCATATTTAGTCTTTATATTTAATTTTGCGTCTCTTTGACTGCCCATATACAGGGTGTTACAAAAAAATTATGTCTCACCCTGTACAACACTTTAGTTTTGTTTTTCGATATGACTAACGAAAAATGTGTAAAATTTGACGAGAATTATTAACCCTAAATAAAAAATTAAAAAAACTCGGTTTTAAAAAAAATCAAGTCATTATTTCACTTGTGAACCACCCTGTATAAAATTTTTTGATGCCAATTGAAAGTGCGTGTATTCATTACACAAACACATTTTTTCTTGTTATCGAAAAAATTAACGGCACTTGAGTTATTCAAGATTTAGAGAAAAAATTGGTCGAAAAAAAACCACCCTGTATGTAATATTTTTGTTTAAAAAAGTACTCAGGAATCATTTAAAAGTAAAATTATCAAATAAAATTCAGGTCGATCCATTTAAAAATCGAAAGTTAACACCTCAATTTCTGACTTTTGAACCACCCTGTATAAAAAAAATTTCATAACTGAAACCGCATAATTAGCACATGTACCCTAGATTTTTTTATTTTTCAAAAACTCTTTCAGGGGCCGAGTAATTTGAGGTGTCCAAGTTTGGTGGGACACCCTGTATATGTTCTTCTAATAGAGAGTTTCATAATAATAATAATGATTGGTGCCCCGGGTTTCAGAATCTCGAGTCCTCCTCCGTGAGCCTCCAGCACGCCACTCTCCTGTTGGACGCCACTCTAGACGCCATAATAATAATAATGGTTTCAGAATCTCGAGTCCTCCTCCGTGAGCCGCCAGTACGCCACTCTAGACGCCATAATAATATTAATAATGATTGGCGCCCTTGGTTTCAGAATCTCGAGTCCTCCTCCGTGAGCCGCCAGTACGCCACTCTCCTGTTGGACGCCACTCTGGACGCCGGCCGCTGGGAGCTCGCCAAGGATCTGGTCCGCTTCCTCAAGGCCATTGACCCCAGCGACATCGAGTCTCCTCGCACCTCCGTGGTGGCGGCCAAGTTCGGCGGCCTCCCCGCCGTCTCCCCCCTCACCCTGACCCCGCCCCTCACCTCCAACGAGGAGGACCTGTCCATGCTGCTGGGTGAGAGAGGGCTGGGTGTGATTGTTTTCTTTTTTTTTCCCCCAAGTAGGTACTGTCTACAACTCTATACACACCAAATTGAATTGAAATTTATTGTGGTAATATACAATATTGTATGAACACAATTGCTTAAATCTAATATAATAATAACGTTCTAATATAATTTGCTTAATACTAACATAATGATGATAAATTAAAAATTGAGCGGCAGAGAAAAAGTGGAGAGAAAGAGTAGGTAAGAGTAGGAAATTGAAAACCATTTTGGAATGCAATAACTGACAAAGGGGTTTTGTAGTAAATATTAAATTCACCCGAAATAATGGTGGTTTTTCTACTTTTTCATTGTATAGAATCATAGCTAATGCAATGGGAGATTTGAAATTCAATTTTGGTGGTTTTAAAAAAGAAGGGCAGGGTTCGTCGGTCTCAATCTATGGTTTGGGATTTTGAATTTTCCGATGGAAAAATTATTGCTTTAAATTCATTAGTAAACACAGGTGTGATTGTTTTAAGTTCATTAGTAAACACAGGCTGGGTGAGAGAGCGCTGGGTGTGATTGGTTTAAGTTCATGAGTAAACACTAACCTCAAGGTCATTGACCCTCACGACATCGAGTCTCCTCGCACCTCCGTGGTGGCGGCCAAGTTCGGCGGCCTCCCCGCCGTCTCCCCCCTCACCCTGACCCCGCCCCTCACCTCCAACGAGGAGGACCTGTCCATGCTGCTGGGTGAGAGAGCGCTGGGTGTGATTGGTTTAAGTTCATTAGTAAACACAAAAAAAAAAAAATGTATGAAAAGAAAGTTCAAGGAAAAATACCACGAGGAAGACCCAGACATGGTTACAAAGACACTCTGAAATCAGATATAGAAAAGAGAGGTTTTACTCTAGAAGTAATTGAGAGGGACCAGAATTAATATAATAATAGACTATGGTGGAGAGGCTTCGTCCATCCACCCGTTACGAAGGAACGAAACCGGTTTGATTGATTGATAGTAAACACAGGCTGGGTGAGAGTACTGGGTGTGATTGTTTTAAGTTCATCAAATCATCAGTAAACACTAAACACATATTATTGAACACTATTATTAACCGAACACAGTGAGGTTCTGTTTTAACTTGCATACTGGACGATTTGGCTTTCGTTTGTCTGTTTGTCTGTTCCGCGATAACTCTCGAACGAATACTTCAAAATTGATGAAATTTGGTATACATGTTCATTGGGGCCCTAGAATTTTACCCATACATTTTGGACCGAATCAGGCCACTCGGGGCCAAATGGGGGCCGTTTTAGTGAAGATTGAAAACATTTTTTTTTTTTAATAAAGCAAGGCTCTTGAATTTTTGTAGGGTCGTTGAAAAAATATATGTCAGTTCAGTAGTAAAATTTGGTGATCGTGAAAGCTATGCGGCCCGTACTGGGGTAATAAATCGAAAAAGGGCGAAAAAGGGTCATTGACCCTCACGACATCGAGTCTCCTCGCACCTCCGTGGTGGCGGCCAAGTTCGGCGGCCTCCCCGCCGTCTCCCCCTCACCCTGACCCCGCCCCTCACCTCCAACGAGGAGGACCTGTCCATGCTGCTGGGTGAGAGAGTGTTGGGTGTGATTGTTTTAAGTTCATTAGTAAACACAGGCTGGGTGAGGTTCATGTGGGTAGCTGATACGATTCCCAGCGAATGTTCTTCCGGTGCGCTTGTGTTGACCCAGCCCAGCATCATTTGGGAAGTATTGTGTCACTTCTCGCCCATCAGAGGGGAGGCATACTACGGGATGGGTAGGCTACAACACAGACCACAGGTGTCTACAGTAGCT
Organism: Bactericera cockerelli; assembly: GCA_024516035.1. Classification (NCBI taxonomy): domain Eukaryota; kingdom Metazoa; phylum Arthropoda; class Insecta; order Hemiptera; family Triozidae; genus Bactericera; species Bactericera cockerelli. The sequence continues at coordinate 18,360,351 of CM044966.1, forward strand.
CCTGTTTCATGGCTACGAAATAAAAACGGCTGTAAAACACTCATATTAAAAAAAAAAAACAAAAAAAAATGGAATGTAAAACACCCGTCATAATCCAGGACGTTAAATCAAATAAAAAAGAAGTTAGGAAGGGCATCTAGTCCTAAAAAATCTATTATTATCAAAGTATTTTATTGATTTAAAAAGTAAAAAAATAACAATGAAAGAGTAGTTTTTATCCATACTTTTTTTTGTAAGATCCCTCCATCCACCTCTGTTGGGTGATTGAAAGGGGGCACCTGCTGCTGGCAATAGCCTCAATCTCCCGTTCAAACCTCCATACAGTTATCTTACTTTTTTTTTCTTCAAATTATATTATAATATTAATAACAACAAATTAAATAGACATAGAAGAATAAAAAGTAAAGCACAAAATTTGGACCTCCGGCAAAGCCAGGAGTGATCATCACAATAATAATCGCCCCTGCCTTTCTCGGCATAAATATTTAATTCTAAAATTTGTTGATCTATCATACAATAATTTAACACATATTGGCAGAGGGAGGAAGGCTCTGCCTGAGTCTCCCTCCCTCTCATACTTTTTTATTTATTCATACTGTCGACTCGAGACAGGTAGTCGACTTTCCACTAGACTGACACCCCCCCCCCCCCTCCTCCTCCTCAGGCACCATGCAAGTGTCGCGGGGGCGGAGCTACTCCACCACGGCCACGCCCAACAAGATAGAGATGCACCAGATGCTCGCCTCCAACACCCCCGCCCCCGCCACCGCTCGCCCTCCCTCGGGCCCTCCATTCAGATTGTACCCCATATAGATAAACATCCCTCCCCCTCCTCCCCTCCTCAGGCACCATGCAAGTGTCGCGGGGGCGGAGCTACTCCACCACGGCCACGCCCAACAAGATAGAGATGCACCAGATGCTCGCCTCCAACACCCCCGCCCCTGCCACCGCTCGCCCCTCCCTGGTGGGCCCCGAACACAAACCCGACCTGAGCAGCCGGGCGAGGAAGAAATCCTCGACCAGTAATAAGTCGGACCGGGACTCCAATGGCAATGCTAAAGGTGAGTCTTGTTTTTTGTAGGACCGACCTCAGTAGCTTGATCGATAACGCAGCAGAATTGGTTTGGTTTTGGTTTTGGATTTTTTATTTATTTGTGGTGGAGCACAATCCCTCTTCACAATTTTTGTGGGTAGCGCAGCATTACTAAGAGCCTCCTGTACTGTTCGAATTATTCTATTACATTAATTTCTTTTTACTCTGGTAATGCCGCCACTGGTCGGTACTCATACAAGTAACTACTCATTTTTCCTCACGAGATATGAGTGGACCCTGAACACCCAAGAACAGAGCAGAAATTGCTTCACCGCCGGGGATCGAACCCAGGTCACCGTGCGAGCAATGCCTAGCGCGCTAACTCACTCTGCCACGGTGACTTCTTGTACGCAGCAGATTTGTACCTACCTACTACCTACCTACCTAACATTCACATATTTTTTTTACTGTATTAACTATTATTGTATGTACTTTGTTAATTTTTGTATATTATTGATGTCAAGTACAACATTGCCTATTATTACAAATTGTAACCTGGAGGTCGGTGGTTCAAGTCCCGGTTTCAGCGTAGATTTAGTAAAGCGAGTTTGAGTAGTTGTGATATCACGAAAGTGATTAACACATATACATATAATAACTTTACAAAGAATGATTTTTTAAAAATTCCAGACGGGATTTTTTAAGATTCCAAATAGACACAGAAAAAAAACCTTAACGGTGATTAAAGTGCCGCGTTTCAGCTAGTTGTAATATAAAAAAAACACAAGGAAACAGATTTACTATTATGTACGAGTATTTACAATATAATTTACAATGTCTGGGGGACTATAAACAGGGAGTAGACCAGCAGTCTGGCTGGGGGACTATAAACAGGGAGTAGACCAGCATTGGCTTGGTTCTGGGGGCCCTTGTCAATTATTAGCCTCCTTTCAATTCAATTTATTTATTGTGATAAATAATTCAATACAAAAAGTATATGTTTCACATTAAAGAGATTATAGAGATATAGAAATTATATAATCTAGGAAAAAAAATTATTATACTTACTAATTATTATACTAAAGGAATACTTAAAACAGAAAAGTTTAAGCTTAAAACAAAATAGCATAAACAAAAAAGCTCTATTTTGTTTCTCCTAGTAAAGACAGTGGTAGAAGTGCTGAGTCATTCCTCCACTGTCTGACTACCATCGGTCACGATGACGCCACCCTATGATGATTTACAATTCCTCTCTCTCCCCTTTCACTCCCAGCGGCCGCTCATGCGTAATAATAAATCTGTATTTACAATTCCTCTCTCTCCCCTTTCACTCCCAGCGGCCGCTCATGCGTAATAATAAATCTGTATTTACATGTCCTCTCTCTCCCCTTTCACTCCCAGCGGCCGCTCATGCGTAATAATAATCTGTATTTACAATTCCTCTCTCTCCCCTTTCACTCCCAGCGGCCGCTCATGCGTAATAATAAATCTGTATTTACAATTCCTCTCTCTCCCCTTTCACTCCCAGCGGCCGCTCATGCGTAATAATAAATCTGTATTTACAATTCCTCTCTCTCCCCTTTCACTCCTAGCGGCCGCTCATGCGTAATAATAAATCTGTATTTACATTCCTCTCTCTCCCCTTTCACTCCCAGCGACCGCTCATGCGTAATAATAAATCTGTATTTACAATTCCTTTCTCTCCCCTTTCACTCCCAGCGGCCGCTCATGCGTCCAGCGGCGGAACGGCCGAAGACTTCTACATGGATCTGATTCTGCAGCGCGCGGGCCGCCGTCTGCTCAACTCGCACTCTCTGCGCAGCCTCGGCCACTTTGCGGCCGCACTGGACTTCCATCTGGTCGAGTGGTTGGGCCGCGAGAGGCCGAGGGCGGCCCGGGTGGACAATTTCGTGCGGGCCCTGCGCAACTTGCACGCAGACTTCGGGTGGCCCTATCCGGACTGGGGGAGTGAAGGGGCGGCCCTGCGCAAGACAAGTGTCGGCTCTGTTCGGTGAGTGTTGTGCCTTCCACTTCTCTTTCTCTTGTCTACAGGGTGGTGTTGATACGTACGGACAACGGAAACAATATAAACAATGAAAAGGGAAAATAATAGATAGATATATGCATATGTCCTAACTAAAGAGCGGGTTTATTGCCTATGGCATAAAAATATCTGGGGAGGGAATATAAGCTGATATATTGGAGGACCAAAGAGAAATGGACCAAAAAAAAAAAAAAATGAAAAAGAAAAGAAATAATTTATTATTATTATTTTCAATAGAAAAACTTTCCCATACAAACATAAGTAAACCCGTTAATTAAAAAAATAAAAAATAAAATAATCCCCCGTGGTTTCAAAAATACCGTTTTTTTGTAGTTCAATCAGATCTACACTCCGTTTTTGTGCAGTAACTTTTGTCTACTGATAATGAATAAAAATGCTTCTCATTTCTTTTATCTGCAAACAAAATTGATATTTAAAACTATCATTTTTTTGTTGACAAATGGTTATCATAATTTTTAGTGGGTAGCGCAGAATTATAATAATAATAATAATATTGCCTTATTTATACTGCCCGATTAGGACAATTAAAGTCCCATTATTCCAGCATTAAGCCCAAGACATATTATTATGTGGTAAAAATCCCAATTGGGAGGATTAACTGTCATGTCCCAGCTGGGTTTCGAACCCACGACCTCTTGAGTCTTTGGATTCACAGAGTGCTGCCTTTACCACCGAGCTACCGGAACAGACAGGGTAAACCCCGTTAGTTAAAAAAAATAATTGAAACATGCTAAAAATAAACCCTTACCTACCATAGAAATTTGTATTTTCCCCTCTTTTTTTTCGAGCAGGTATTTCACATTCATATGTCACGATAAAAAGTTTAAAAAACAAAAAACTCCTTTTTCAAGTCTCCCCCATGTCTCTCATTTCCCCCCCAGATCTCGCTCCCCCCTTCCCTCGCCCGGCGGTGGGGGGGGCGACGTGTTCAGATTCGCCCCCCTCAGTGGTGGAGGCGCGACGCCCAAATGCTCCACCACCCAGGCACCCTTCCATTCGCCCGGTGGCTACGGGTCTGCCGGGGGATTTCCACACGGCGGTTACCAGCAGACGACTGGCTTCCAATCGACCAACGGCGGGTTTCAAGTGGGCGGCTCTGCCCTTGCCAATGCACCATTCCATTCGCCCATCGGGTGCGCGTCTCCTAGTGCATTTCAACAGACGCATGGTTTCCGGCCTCCCAACGGTTTTCCGCCTCCCAGTAAGTAAAGTAATAATAATAATAATATCGCCTTATTTATACTGCCCGATAAAGACTACTAAAGTCCCATTATTCCAGCAGTAAGCCCAAGACATATTATTATGTGGTAAAAATCCCAAATGGGAGGATAACTTGTCATGTTATCCTCCCATATAAACAGGATAAAAGTTTATACTGATTAAAATACAGAGGTTACATTACATTACATTACATATTTTCTGGGGGTCTTTTCTACATATAGAAGAAATTCCTGTGTGCTGCGTCCATTATTTAGAACTATTGCACCCCATTTTGCTCACTCTTCACTTTCGAAGACATCTGCTGCCCTTAAGAAGTTTAGCAGGTGTTTTATGGGTTCCGAGTGTATTGTTTCCAACTCTTGCCCTGGATATCCAAGAGTTTGGAGTCTTGTGAGTGCAAGTGCTGGGCACTCAAATAGGATGTGAGTGGCCGTTTCCTCACTCTCAAGACACTTTCTACACTCAACTGTGCCATTGTATACCCCAATGGTGTTTAAGTGTTTTCTCAGGGAACAGTGGCCTGTTAATAGACCAACTATTTCTCTGATGTTTTTCCTACCCAGACTAGTGAGTTTTTGGGTTGTTGTTTTTAGAGGCTCTTTTAAATACAGAGGTTAGTTGATGACATGAATATTCAGAACTGTTACCTGCTGATGAGAGCAAATGAGCTCGAAACAGCTGTCCAGGCATGTTCTGATATTCATTTACATCTAGTATACAACTTCTCTCTTTTCTGTTTATACTGATATACTGATTATACTGATGTCCTGGTTGGGTTTCGAACCCACGACCTCTGGAAACTCTGGATTCACAGAGTGTCGCCTTTACCATTGAGCTACCGGGACAGACAAATACAAAGTAACTAAAGAAGGCTACTGAAGGGAGACAATTCAAAAAAATAAATAAAAAAGCGCACGAACAGCTCAGTGGTTAAGCACTCGCTTGCCATGCGGAAGATCCCGGGTTCGAACCCCCGCGCCGACAAAAATTTGTATTCAAAATTTAGTTACAGTTGTTTGTAAGGGATACCTTCCGGTGCGCTCATGTTGACCCAGCACCTAAATGGGAAGTATTGTGTCACTTCTCGCCCATCAGAGGGAAGGCACACTACGGGATGGGCGGGACAACACAGACCACAAGCGTCTACAGTAGCTCCTGTTTCATGGCTACGAAATAAAAGAGGCTGTGAAACACTCATATATAAAATAAAATAAAAATAAGCAGGATGCCTACGTTTAGAAAAAGTTAACTCAGAACACTAAGGGATTTGAGGTTGAGGTTGAGTTTTCATATTTTTTATGTTTTTAAAGTAAATAAAGAAATATAAAGTAAATTTTTATCAATAGTAATAATTAATTAGGTACTTTCCTCTGGTAACCACCCAACAGCCAAGTCTGCTTACGTCCAGGTACATAAGTTATTTTAATTTGATTTAATATTTTAAGATTAAAATAAAAATACTTATTAGTTTTAAGAACTACATTGTATTAATAAATTTAGTCCCCAGGGACTCTGTTTAAAAAAAGAAAGAAAATTAGTAATAATATTGACTAATTTTGTAGAAACAATTCAGATACCTGTTAATTATTTGTTTCACATTTCAAGCATTAATTTGCTAAATTCTAGATAGGTCTAATTTGTTAATATTTAGAGTTTGAGGTAAATTTTAAGTTATTCATAAGTTTTTTATTTCTTTTTCAACATGTCTGTCCCGGTAGCTCAGTGGTAAAGACGGCACTCTGTGAATCCAGAGATTCCAGAAGTCGTGGGTTCGAAACCCAGCCGGGACATGACAAGTTATCCTCCCATTTGGGATTATTACCACATAATAATGTGTCTTGAGCTTACTGCTGGAATAATGCGACTCTAACTGTCCTATTCGGGCAGTATAAACAAGGCAATATTATTATTATTTTTTTTTTACACTTCTTTTTTATTTTATTAGTATTAAGTACATTTAACTTTTAATTTAATTTTTTTTAATGTCTCTTGTTATTGATATTTTTTAAATTGTATTTTTCATAGGGTCTCAATTGTATGATGGGCAATTCCCGTCAGTTTACCAAATAAATAAATATTTACCAAAATAATTAAGCTTTATTAGGTAGAACAAAAAATATATACAGTAGAACACAATGAAATATAAAGAAAAACAAAAAGATTAAACAAATATACAAGAAGGAAAAAAAGAGAGAAATGTCCTACCTAAAGGGCGGGGTTATTGCCTGTGGCAATCTTCCGGATCAATAAATAAAAAACAACGTCCTAATGGGCCCTCTCTTTTTTGAAAAAAAGAACCAAAAAGGAAAAAAACTGTAGTTATTTAAAATTAGATAGTAGAATGGCCAGAAATCAAAAAATAATTGATTATAAGACCCGGACAAATTTTAAAGTTCTTGCTTGTACCCAATAGAAAGCTCGGATTTGCTGAATCTGAGCTGAATTTGTTTACCAAAGGTCCATTATTTTCACAAAGTTATTTTTGTGACATTATTAGAGCTGGGTTTGTTTACCACAGGTGCGATGTTTTTCAACAGTTCAGGCGTTAACGGGTTAAGGCAAATTTTAAGTTATTCATAAGTTTCTTCTTTCTTTTTTAACATAGAAAATCGCGTTTTGTATAAATGGACACGAAGTCCGTAAAATTAGTAATAATAAGTAATAAGTATATTTATTAAAAAAAAAAAAAAAAAAAAATTAAATTTCAATAATATTAAATTAATTTAAAAAATTAAAGTTAAAAAAATAATAAAATTAAAAAAATTAAAATTAAAAAAATTAAAATTAAAAAATTAAAATTAAAAAAATTAAAATTAATTTTTTTTATATATATTTTCCCTCAGCCAGTGGGTTCCACTCGAGTCCCTTCCCCGGGGGGGGCTCCCTCATAGGAGACTCCGGTTACATGTCCCAGGACCCCGTGCTTCAGCCGCACAGTGGCGGCGCCCTGGCCCCCACGGGCGGGGATGAGCGAAGCGTGTTGTCCGACGACACCCCCACGGTGATCGGCTACTACGGCACTGGTTTCCCCGGAAGCTGCTACGAGGGGGGAGGTGTGAGCCCGACGACGGGACTGATTTCGCCCACGCAGATCTGTCTCGAGTGGTCGGACATGCCTTGTACACAGGTGAGTGATCCTGTCTCGTTTTAATTACCTCGCGAGGAAAAATGAGTAGCTGCTTTAATGTTAGCAGCGATCAGTGGCGGAATTATGGGTATATGATATACATATGAATTTGTGTATCATGATACACAGCAATGTGAATTTGTGCCTTTCGCTGTCGAAACCTACGACTCTTTTGGACCAGATGCTTTAGGATTATTAAAATCTGTTTCCAAAGCTCTGGTTCAGGAGACGAGGGATTAGAGAGCAGGAAATTTCTTAACTCAGAGATTAGGCATTGCTATAATTAGAGGGAATGTAGCATCTGTGCTTGGCACACTACCCAAGGATGATTGTTTGAAAGAAGTGTATAATATTATATAAATAAACAAAATTGAAATATTAATGATACACAAAGATACTATAAAAAATGCGACCAAGTATAATAATTATAATACACTTTAGTGGAAGGTAAAGACCAGGCGAGGTGAATGCTAAAAGTATTTTCTACCACCTAACCCTCAGAGTCTTAATATTATGTAGTCACAAACTCAAATTAATGAGGAAAAATTCATGCACTGGGTGGGATTAGAACCAACATATCAATACGCTACCTTGATTACCAGACTAGTGTGTTAATCTCCTAACTAAAGGGCGGTTTTATTGCTATGGCATAAAAATAGGTGGGGGAGCGGATATAAAAAAAATCATACGGAAGACCACAAAAAAACTATTCTATAAATCATACGGAAGACCACAAAAAACTATTCTAAAAATCATACGGAAGACCACAAAAAACTATTCTATAAATCATACGGAAGACCACAAAAAACTATTCTAAAAATCATACCGAAGACCACAAAGAACTATTCTATAAATCATACGGAAGACCACAAAAAACTATTCTATATATCATACGGAAGACCACAAAAATCTATTCTAAAAATCATACGGAAGACCACAAAAAACTATTCTAAAAATCATACGGAAGACCACAAAAAACTATTCTAAAAATCATACGGAAGACCAAAAAAACTATTCTAAAAATCATACGGAAGACCACAAAAAAACTATTCTAAAAATCATACGGAAGACCACAAAAAACTATTCTAAAAATCATACGGAAGACCACAAAAAAACTATGCTATAAATCATACGGAAGACCACAAAAAAACTATCCTATAAATCATACGGAAGACCACAAAAAAACTATTCTATAAATCATACGGAAGACCACAAAAAAACTATTCTATAAATCATACGGAAGACCACAAAAAACTATTCTATAAATCATACGGAAGACCACAAAAAACTATTCTATAAATCATACGGAAGACCACAAAAAATCTATTCTATAAATCATACGGAAGACCACAAAAAACTATTCTATAAATCATACGGAAGACCACAAAAAATCTATTTTTTTTTTTTATTTTTTTAATATTTGTATATTTACGGACTAGTCCTTGATAAGAATCACAAAGATTTTAACAATAAATTAAAAAAAAAAAATATTTTCCCCTCAGATGCTGGATCAGCTGTCTAAAGAGACCCCCTCCCGCCCCGCCGGCAGCAAGGCGGAGGTGCAACTCCGCTATCTCCTCCAGCTGATGATGGAGGAGGTAGCGGAGGGGTTATTGCCTATGGCATAAAAATATGTAGGGGAGGGGATATAAAAAAAAAAATCATACGGAAGACCACAAAAAACTATTCTATATATCATACATTTTTGTGTTCATACATTGTATATACATTTTTGTGTTCCCGAAAAGTACACTAGTACTTCATGGGAACACAAAAATGTATATACATAAGATAAAAAAATAAAGATCATTATTATTTTACGGAAGACCACAAAAAAAACTGTTCTATCATACGGAAGACCACAAAAAACTATTCTATAAATCATACGGAAGACCACAAAAAACTATTCTATAAATCATACGGAAGACCACAAAAAAACTATTCTATAAATCATACGGAAGACCACAAAAAACTATTCTATAAATCATACGGAAGACCACAAAAAAACTATTCTATAAATCATACGGAAGACACAAAAAAACTATTCTATAAATCATACGGAAGACCACAAAAAACTATTCTATAAATCATACGGAAGACCACAAAAAACTATTCTATAAATCATACGGAAGACCACAAAAAACTATTCTATAAATCATACGGAAGAGCACAAAAAAAACTGTTCTATAAATCATGCGGAAGACCACAAAAAAACTATTCTTTAAATCATACGGAAGACCACAAAGAACTATTCTATAAATCATACGGAAGACCACAAAAAACTATTCTAAAAATCA